>CM060890.1:28531264-28713764 GCA_030762935.1 Hymenopus coronatus | reverse complement strand
TAACTCAATTATTTACTAGGAAATTTGATCCTTGATTATTCACACGTGCTTATTTATACTTCTTCTTACTTAATTGCGCTTTACAAAATTTAATTTTAATGCACGTCACTGGCTTTGAATATACTTACTTAGAGCGCTGTTAACTACTAAGTGTCGTTAAGAATTATAATGTTTTACTTATGTGACGTTCAGCATGACAACCGGCAGCATATCAGTATAACTACGTCAAATCGTAGACAGCCCCGATGTGCCATACTCTGCTTCTTATATACTACAACTACTGCCATGGCAGCTTCTTTCTGATTGGACAGAAAGGCCGCGAAATTGACTCTATATTACCCAAAATACACTGTTCTCTTCCCAGGGTGCACCACAACACCCACGTGTCATACAATGGAAAATTACTGTTTTTCGACTTTTAAGGTTTAGCCCTGGCGTGAGTCGTTGGTACGTGCCTGGACAAAGGAAACCCTGTTAACAATGAACCACTCACACCACTCTCCTAGCTTGGCGACAACTTTCTACTCTGCTTTGCTACAAGCTGATCTTTACACTGCTAAATACATGAGTTAATAAGTATTTCCACTCTTTAACTATACACTGCTAAATAATTTATAAACTACCAATAGTTATTGTAGAGAAGTCAATTAACGGTCTCAATATCTACTACGGTTCCTTCATTGCTTCATTTCGTTTACCTTCTTCATCTTTCGGGTCGGCGGAAGGTGTGGCTCGTGACTTTGCAGGCAGATGCCACGGTCGCTTGTTCCGAGTAAAACTCTCTTCTCCATGGTTGCGCCAGTTGAGGCTAGTACATCACAGTGTCTGAACAGTGTCTGAACAGTTATCAATTCATATTAAAGGGTTTATAAATAATTAGTAATGGATTTGTTGTTATAATCGTATGTCTGTGTGTGTAATTTATGCTATTTTCTTGTATTTAGTTTATAAGTTTTAGCTGTAGCTATGTTAACATTTCCAAGTCAAAGCTGCAAGGTACTACGTAGTTGAATCTTAAAAAAGACACATTGCATTGTCCTCAAAAGCCTTGGGAATTCTTGACTTTGTTTTATAGTTTATGCGTGCATTAGGGTAGCAAGTGATTGCAGAGTAAAAGTCCCTAAAATTTCGTAAGAAAGGATATTTGTCATTGTATTCAGTGGTCACCTGCCAGGAATACAATGAAACATGTGACATAGTGACGCTACGAGTAAGTTTTGCAATGAAAATTCAAAAAGCTAAAGACAGCCATTTTGCCTCTTTTACTATATAAATAAAAGATAATTATAAAAATATACAGTTTGTCCTTACTGTCGAACCATGACTCTACATACTTTGGGGAAAGATTTCACGACAAGTACCAAATATTATGTAATTCCACGTAACAGGTATCTAAGTGTGATATGATCGTAATATTTGTAAGTATTAACCGTAGAAGTCTACTCAAGTGTAAACTAAATACACAGTCTGTTCTTCTTAGGCTTTCACGGCCGGTGTCAATACTGGCTGGAGTAGAATCCGGGCTTGTGGGCCGTGGTCTACTGGGCTCCTCCTTCTTCGGTGGCAGCGGCGAGGTCGAAGTGCTCTAGTGGACGTTTCAACTGCGACTGTGCTGGTAGCACTGTGGACCGCACTATGTTACAGATCTGTTTGGTTGGCTTGAAGACAGTGTCAACACGCTCCATTCAGCCAAAGACCCTAGGGATCCACTAACCACAGCAGGAGTATACAGAATACCATGTTCATGCGGCAAAGTGTATATTGGAACCACACAACGAAGCGTAAAAACTCGCATCAACGAGCACAAAACCAATTGTCGCTTGGGTCAGACGGAAAAATCAGCAGTTGCGAAACATGCCATACTCGAAGAAGGGGAACATATCATCCAGTATAAAGACATAGATATTCTAGAATCAACCTCCCATTACTACTCTCGTTTATACCGGGAAGCTATTGAAATACAGAAGCATAGAAATAACATCAATCGTAAAGAAGAGGGCCTTAAACTGAACAGAATATGGCAAACGGCACTAACCAAAGTCAAAATCAAGAGCTCCAAACGATCCAATCAGACACCAGCAGAGCTTGGCACTCCGCCGACAGAAGTCCAGCCCACCGCCAACCCGAAACAATCACCACACGCCTCCCCTCCGGCCGCTGATATAAATACCACGGTCCACAGTGCAACCAGACACGGCGGACGCGGCGACACTTCGCTTCGAGATGCCGAAGAGGAAGCAACAACGCAGACCAGCAGCTCCTACAGCAGCCACCGCTTCTCCGGCAACCGCCGGTAGGAAGCGCTCACCGGCATCTCCGCCACCTGCCGTTACGCCGGCAGTGAGCGCTGCACCTTTGCCGCGCTCACCATCACCACTGGCGCCGACCGCCGCTGCTTCACCGGCAGCCAACACTACATCGCCGCCGCCGCCGCCCCGATACAGTGCCGTGGTTAGGGGGGTCCCTCGGGATCTCTCCACCCGGCACCTCCTCGCCGCTGCACAAGCTAGATGGCCTTCATGTTCTAGGGCCACTAGAATAATCTGTGACCGGGGCCCGACACCACTAGTAAGGGTGGAGCTACAGGACCGATCAGACCTGGAGGCTGCCTTGGCGTCAGGGTTGCCCTTATTAGGGCGACTTCTGCACGTTGAGGCAAGCAGACAGGAAAGACACCGGCCCTGCCGTCGCTGCTGTGCTTACGGGCACAGCCAAGAAGACTGCTCTTCGCCGCCGAAGTGCCACTACTGTGGCACCAACGCATACACTTCGGAGTGCACTGGGCACGACCTCCGCCGCCGTCGCCGGTTCTGTGCCACCTGTGGTGGTACGGGACATTTTACCGGGCAAGCCCAGTGCCCCAGCTACCCAAAGAGCAGGCACTCATTGCCTAAACCAGCCCGGACACCACCATCTACACAACCATCTCCGCAGACTGAACAACCAACACCAACCATCCTGCAGCAGGAAATCCAGGGCCTAAGTGAGGCCATTCAGGACCTCCAAGCGGAGGTCCTGATTCTTACGGCTAAGCTGACGGCCTTGGAGGACAGGCTTCAGGAACAGGACAGCACCACTTCACACACAGAACTTCACCAAGCAATAGCAACAGCAGTCACCGATATCCGACTCATCTTCAGGGAGGAGGTGAGAGCTCTACTGGAGAAGTCGGCACCTCGAACTTCCAAGTTCAACATCCAAAGTAAACGCCAAGGGCTTAGGCTCGAAAACGTCCCAGGATACAACGACTGGCTCAACAGAGTCAACCAGCACTAACTCCATCCTTCACCCTAGAATTCCTTCATTCCTCTCCCCGAATACTCCGCGATGGCAGTCTGGGCCTCGGTCAAGTCTGTCTCCCGGTCCTCATTTCACCCCTCTGACTACACCCTGCAGTCAGTTATATTATCGCCTTGAATCCGCGGGTGCAATCATGCGGTACCGCCTCTCCTTTCTTCCTTCTAATACCGGTGGAGGGGTTTTTTAGTCGGTATGCCCACATGGGAGACCCCGACACTCCGGGCTTGCCGGGCTTAGTCCATAAGGTGGATTTTTCCCCTCCACTCGAAAATTTAAAAAATAAAAAAAAAAAAAAAGCAATCAGCACAGTCGCAGTTGAAACGTCCACTAGAGCACTTCGACCTCGCCGCTGGCACCGAAGATGTCTGCCGTAGTCGCAGACGAAAAGTCTGGGAAGGAGGAGCCCAGTAGACCACGGCCCACAAGCCCGGATTATACTCCAGCCAGTACAGTCTGTTCTGTCCAAGTCTTATGTAACTCAGCGCGAACATGTATCAAATTGTGAGGTGAGCGTAACGTTTGTGAGTGTTATCTATAAAAGTCTTATTCAAGTGTAAACTGTTAATATTTAAAGTGTGTACGCAAATCTACCAAAGTGAATATAAAAGTGTTCAAGAGTTTTGTCAAGGTGACTTTACCAAGAGGGTTATATGTTTTTTCAAATAAATAGCTGAGTGAAATAGGATTCTGCTGCAGTGATTAATTTTAAAAAATCTGAAGTGTTCCATTCACATGATTCTCTACATCTCTGCAACAAATTGTAGTTAAAAAGCTTATACTTCTACTTACTTCATGCTAATCGAGAAACAATTAGAGAAATAATGTTATTACTTGCTTCTTTGTAAGAAATAAGGGACAACCATAGATTAAGGTGATAGTTAAAAGCTGGTTGCTATGTGACTAAAGTTCCTTTGTTTGTATGGACACGAGTTGACAAATTCTGTATGAGAAAAGTATGTTTTTAAAAGCTGAAACCAATAACAAGGAATATCTCAAAAACGATCAACGAAAAAATATATATTGTATAAATTGCATTCTTTAACGTGGGCTACATTCTTTGTGTAGTAAGTTTTTGTCCATCTCTTACGGTTTAGCAGTTATACAAAATTCCGTAAAATTCATCCAGAACAAAATAGCCTTCAGAGGCTATTCTCAGAAAATTCAAGTTATACATTTTATTTGTCAGGTAAATACCTTTAATATACGATATTTTAATCAAAATCGTTAGAGCCATGTTTTATAAAATCAAATTTTCGAAAAAAGTTCCATGTAAAGGGTAGTTTGGGGTTGAGGAATTTTCTTGAAAATCTTCGTGTCACATCATTGGAAGATACTAAACCTAAGAGACATACACACACATACACACAGACTGACAGACACACACACGGACATTTTTAAAAAAATGCTTTTTTTTTGGATTCAGGGTGTCTCAAAACATGTATTTTCGGTGAAAACTCGGTATCGAATTTTTGGGTGCATTACAATACCTTCTCTATACACTATGTACATAGTACGTGTAGAGAAAGTAATACGTATCCGTACCAGAATATTTCTTGTAGTCACTCTGAGAACCTCACATGCTCCATTAAGACAACGAACCCGAGTTAGTGACGCTGAGGATGAGAAAAGGTCTTCATCTACAGAAAGAGGTACGTCATACTTTCATGTCCTAGCAACGAACACGTTCAACTCCACTGACACACCTAAGTTTGCATATGGAAAGTGCCTTCTCACATAATTAATCATAGACTAGTAAACAATACTATGTGGGCAATCTAAATATATACATATAAACAAAAATACACGAGGCACGACGACAAACGTGGCACCCACCACGTGACAACGACGGCATGTTGTAGAGGCATATTTCTGACGGCCTCCTGGCGCCTGTGTAGCCTCCGTGACTTCCGCGGCTGCCAATTAGTAGTACTGTGAGGGACTCCATTGCGTTTCGCTCCGTCCGCTCCTCACATCCTTTCCCCAGGAGTGGTAGGCCGCAATACATCAAAACTTAGTCATAGTTTCCGAGGTGTCCCCCGCTGCTAGCATATGCATACCTCATACCTCTCTCCCGTAGGACACCTTCTCAACGGAAAACAAAGTAAAAGTTTTAAAGCTGACTTCAGATCTGTCTTCTACTGAATGATCAGCTTCCAGATTGTTTTAGAATACGTAATAGATTGTGGTGATTATAGATATTTATATGAAGTTCTTTCAAGCAATAATTACAAAAAACCTTGAAGATTATGAATCAATACACTCCCGTTACATCTCATTGTGTCTTAAAATTGTATTTTTATCGTTTGTATCACTCATATTACTATTGCGGTTGCATAGGAAAGGGATTCTGATGCAATACTTTGCCTTTCTTCATCTCAAGCTTTTGTAAATACAAGTACTATATTATTAAGGGGGATCCTGTTTCCATATACTTTGTACCTGTATATAATCTTAGTACTTTTTAAGTCCAAATAGTATATTAAACATAATTAAAACAAATGTCTAATTTTTACTTTATTATATTTTAGGAGATACAGATAACTTTACACCTGTTAATCCTCACCAAAAAAAAAAAAAAAAAAAAATTGAACTTCCGGATATTACTGATAGTGTTACAGGTTCAATGTCCGTTTACAAATAACTGATTTAAAATGTTTAATTACAGAAGATAATGAATTTAGACAAACGACGATATGTTCCTTTTTTTAAAAGTTTCTGCGCAGTCTGAAACATAGCGGACCCACTTTGGGAAACTCTGATATAATACAAGTATGGGCGAACCGCGTGCCACATTCAGGAGGGAGGGGTCCTTTGACTATTAGTGTAACGTAACGAAGCAATGGCGTAGTGCGATTCCTAATTTTGAAAGGCTGGAAATACCTATTTATTACAGTATTTTTCAGAACATGATAACCATATCCCACTTTTCTTCAAAGTTTGGGATTAGGGTGTGTGTGGATGGAAGCCAACCCTCGCTGTTGCCAAGTGTTCCACTTACTGATTCTTTAATTGAGCCGCGATTCTCGATTTGCAAGCAGTGTCTCCAGGAAACAGATTTTACTACATTGCCTCTCGCTCCTAATACATGGCTGTCTTTTGTTGCTAATGGCTATTACCCATTGGCAGGGGGAGCAGTCTCGTTTGAAGGCCATCATGTTTTGAAGAAACTATAAATTGCAATGTATGCATTAAACTTTAAAACAAATGCAAGTGCTTTATTCTTTTTTATTCATAGAAGCTTAAAATAGCTCAAATATTGCACTTAAATGAAGAAATAAGTATAGTATATAAACCTGCAGGAAAAATTAACTAATACAGTATTTATATGTTTAAAATAAATATTATCTACTTTCAACCGACGTTGCTGATTTACAATGGTGCTAATCTATACGTTTTTGTATAAGTTTACATAAAGTATGAATTAAGAATTGATTTTTTAAGCAGAAATAAATACTAAGGTATTAAAAGATCACAAGTTATATCGAAAAATAATGCATAAACTAATTTATTCTTATATAAATTTGTTTGGTTATGATAACACCATTTCGTATATTGCAGACTATAATTATTTTCAGTTTTTTTAAATATAATTGCAATATTGTTACAAGTTTGTGATTTGTACTGATTACATTTTCAATTGTGTGTATATGCTTTTTGTTGTTTAATATATGTTTATGGCAGTCTCTAATAAATTATTTTATACATTCTGTGTGTGTATTACTCTCTCTCTCTCTCATAAACACACACACATACACACATATACGGGAACAATACATTGTAGTACCTTTATCTACTATATAATATGAAAAACCCATTTCTTCCCTAAATTCCGACCACAATACATTATAAAATGCATCTCGTAACTGCGTACAGCAGTGTTACAATATTGGTAAGGCGATGGCTTGTGTGTTTTAAATAGAAAACGAGAAGGGAGGTCGTTTGACACCTGGAGGCTCCCGTGGTCAAGTATTCTGGGCTTAGAATACATTTCTGGCTTTACTTCTAGTGATGACAAAAGCTATATAGAAGGTTTGTTGTATCAAGTTTACTGTGATTTAAGTGTATTCATAGGATCTATAACAAATTATACCAAATTTACCTTTCGCGTGTATAATTATAATATGTAATTATACATAAAAATCATCAGGCAAGAAAGCTATAAACTTCATGAGAAATGTAATACAAGTCTTATGTATTGCTTTACATTTCTCTTCCTATTCTGCAACAACTTATTCTAATAAAAGCTTATTTTTCTATCTATTCCATTCTAATAAAGATAAACATCAATAGAAGTGGTCATATTACCTATTTCCTTGTAAGTAGAAAAGAAAAATAAAGGAATATAAGAGGCTAAAGCAATAGTCAAATCTATTAAAAGCTGGTCGTGAAGATGATGACAATGAAATTCCCTTATTTTTGCTTGACCAACACAAAGAAGTGTGAATAGCGATTTCCAAATGAGAAAAATGTTAGTATGGGAAAATTTAAACCCATATAAAGATAATCTTGGGAAAGGTTATCTCCTCAAAAAATAGCAAAATATATATTTGAAAGAAGTTGTGTGTATTGACAAGATTTACAGTTTTTGTGTAGTAAGTTTTTGTTATTTCTTTCAATTAACCAACAACACAAAACTTGTCTAGATTGAAGAGGCTTCAGAAGCTCTTCCCAGAAAATGATCATGAAAATATCTCAAGCATATTGTATATCAACAGAAGTCTTTATAACCATTTTAGATAAAATTAAAACTATCAAGAAATGTTTCATGTAAAGTGATTGGGGGTAGGAAAATTTTATTGAAAATCTTCGTGCAACATCCTTGAAATTATATATAAGTTTTGTATTTTACGTACTTTTGGTTTCTGAGTTGTACTCCTCACACGGACCTTTTTCTAAAATTATGTTTTCGATTCATGGCGCCTTGAAACATATATTTCCGGTGAAAACTCGTCATCGAATTTTTGAGTGGCCAATACAATACTACAGAAATAAAAATGTGAACAACGCTTATTACAGATTTTTTCCCCTTCAGAGGATCGCATGAACACTGCGACCACACGTATAATGCAGCTAAGCGTTCAACTTAAAAATATATAAATGATGCCATTTGCATTGATTCTCGTGCATAGCGAGGATACAAAATGAGTACAAAGTTGGACTGCTGTAGCAGTGAAGCGAATGCCATCATTCATGTTATTGCATGCTGTTATGCCTTAAAGTTAGTCTTAATCATTTATAAAGCTAACCCTATGGATTCCGCTTGCCATTTACGGTAGCAAAAACGCAACTATAATTATCAGGCAACTTCTGGTTTTCAGCGTTCCGAATTGTCGGTACTAATAACACGCCTTTTTTCTGTTGCTCCGCATGGGGGAGGAGCTCTGTGTTAGATATTTGAAACATGTGGCTGAAAAGCAGTGTGATGATGTCTAACATTAAAGTCTTGAATGAATACAAAGCCTTCTGTGCCTTAGAATTTCGCATCAACATATCACTCAAGGGTAGTCATGTCTCTAGTTCGTTTGACCTTTTACCTACACTCAGTCACAAATTCTTTTAATCTCAAAGTGCTGTATAGGCAATATGGAAACATATGAAAACGTATAAGAAACAAACCAACAATTTAAAGAAAATATGATAATGCTTTTAAGTTAGGTTAAAAACATTCAAAATTAAGGATAGATTGAGAACCCCTAGAGGTGTTCGGTTTTAAATATGAAGAGTATCATCATGGCCGCTTTTGGTTAAAATGTGCCTTTTAGTATTCTTAATTTCTACACTATACACAGTAAGCACGGAAAGTATTGTATTCCACACAAATGAACAAAATAAATAAATGACGTGTTATTTATGGACGCTCTTTAACTACTTTGGTTCTCAGCGTCCCATTCTAAATTGAGCGTGAAAGACCGCTTAATTTTGCTCAGAAGTCTCTCTATCAGGCTTGAGGTTCTCTTATGTGCCGTAAATCTACGACACGGGACCAACGGCTTTTACTTCCCTTCCGAAGGAAGCCATGCTAAGGATTTTTACACCCGAAAAAATCCATCATCCTCCGCCGAGCTTGAACCCGCTTTGGATATATGATGTCAGTATGGTAACCATTACACCACGGAGGGTGACAGAAATCTACAATGTCGACATTTCATCGTACATACATATATATATACACACACATATATATAAATATATATATATATATATGTATATATTTTAAGGCCGTCTGAATCCAAAAATAAATCATTTTAGAAAAAGAAACGTGTACTGTGTCTATTTCACTGATCCCTTACTTACCACCAGAAGGGAATAAAGATTTAGGACATGAAATGACTGGCAAGTTGCAAGACTAAGATGATGATGATGATGATGATGATGATGAAGGTGATTATTATCATTATTATTATTATTATTATTATTATTATTATTATTATTATTATTATTATTATTATTATTATAATAAGAGGTCTATTTCTCCCAAGTATTTTATATTGAGATTTTATGAAAAATACAATTACGGAAAATATTCATGGAAGCGAATAACACAGCTTAAGGAACTGTTCACTTTTGCTCTGAGGAAAAGTAACTCAAAAACGTAAATCGGATGAAAACCATGTTTCATATTTGTGTGAAATACATTTATTCATTCATATTGAGCAAACATTTTCAGTAAAGTTCTAACACCAAAAACCAAAGGAAATGCTCGTTATTTTTATGTTTTCAGAAATAAGTATATGCATTTTGATTAAACTCATTTGTTTAAAACATTTACAGATTAATAAAATATATAGTTACATACTTTTTTTTCCGAATACCAGTACAATCCTCTTCATTCTGGATACCTATCTATCTACTATGACACAAAGTCCAATTTCTAGCTGTGACCTTCTCTGTTTCTTGATTAATCGAATCTCTAGTTCGCCATTATGTGGTGACATGGTCCGAAGAAATTCGTTCACCCTCCGCAGAGTTTGATCCCGAAACCTTTAGTATTAGAGGCTAGCAGAGTAACTTCTACATCGCGGAGGGCGACTCATTCTTAATATAGCTTTTATAAATAAATATATATATATATATATATATATATATATATAACTGTAAGAGGCAAAACACTAAGCTCATTTAAATTCCTTTTATATAGCATTACCATTTTCAAAATGCGCATATTTTGCTTATTCTTTATTACATTGCTTAATCTTTCCCAGGTTTAACTACCATGCGGAGTCTATAGAGCTTCTCATACTATTCTCAACCCCCACCCCCCGGGGATGTGGTAACAAAAACGCTGAAATAGTGCTTTGATTCCGTATTGTTATGCAGCCAAATCAAATATTACTTAGACATTATTTTTAGTAAAATTCTTGTAGTGCCTAACGTAACCTGTTTTATAAAATTATTAGTTTTATACAAATACTTATGTACATTATATACATATATATGTGGAATATGTGAATTTGTAATCATATTTTTAGGGAAAATGGGATCCCTGCGTTTGTGCTTGAGCAACTTAACCAGAAGCGAGAGGCAGAATGAATATTAATTCGTATTTAGAGAAATTTATCATCCTCCAGAAATACAACATGAAGATTTTCTTTAAATTCCTCCCCAAAATCAAATTCTGTGAAGTCCTCAAGATCTTTTAAGTCGTTCTTTTGTGTACTCATCAGACGAAAGCAGAAATTTTGAACTGACTGGTGACTGGTTGCCGAAGACCTAGTTACACTTGTTACACATTTCACATTTTGTAAATATCGCTCTTAAGAGCATTTACATTTCTACAAATTGAATGTGCAATAATCCATAATAGGAAAGTACGCTCTGCTATGGTTCAAAACTGATGCGCAGTTTCCGGATGAATGCCACATTTACTCTGATATATGAAGAGCTTGCAAAAACTGTAAGTTATAGGTTACACAAATTAAGCGTTTTACTAATTAAATCACATTCTCTATAACTCTAAAATTAAATTTAACATTTTAAAATATATAAATTAAACAAAAATTAAAAAAAAAAAAAAATAGAATTAGATTTATCATCCTTCAGGACGTTTGAGGACTTGAAATACTTTTTTTCGTTTTTTAATAGTTTATTTTTGGCCTATCAGCAGTATTGCTTTACAGACCATTGAGAAAATTAACAATGTAACAGTCAAATTATATGCTGTAAAAAAACAAATGTGTATTTTACATAACATATTTACTGGTACGTTAAATAATATCTATTTATAAGTAATATTAGATAGTGAACATTTAAGTATAAAATTAAATACAATATATGGTAAATGCATGGTAACAAAATAAGTAATGACAATAAAGCTTTACGTCAACACCACACTTAATTCTTGCGAGAGTACCACAAGGTTCTACTCTCGCTTCCATACTCTTCAATATCTATGTTATGATCTTCCAGAAATAAAGCTTACCTGTACTGCTATGTGTGCAGATGACACGGTGATATTTTACTGGAATATCAACTTGAAAATGGCAATCAATCGTCTTCAGTTTTCTCTCTCGCTATTATCGGAATGGTTCACAACTTGGTGATTATCTCTAAATACGAACAAAACTGAGTCCAAAATCTTCTCATTAAAATCTTATCTATACGTATTGACACTTCGAGAGAAACATTTTAACAGCTTGAATGAGATAATCTGGAAGTATTATCCTATATCATTTCACTAGTAGACCTTTATGCCATACAGTATCAAAAGCTTATGCTATATCTAGGAATACTGCAGCTGTATTGTTTTCCTTGGAAGCTCCTAATGATACACTCGGTAATTCTTAGCAATGGATGTGTAGAATGTTGAGGACGGAAGCCAAATTGATGGCTGGGAGTAATATTGTTGTGATAAATAAAGGATGACATGCGCTTATGAGTATAACCTTTTCAAATAGCGTTGATAAAGTAGGAAGAAGGTTGATTGGCCGATAGCTGAATGGTAAATGCTTAAGTTTGTGTGGTTTAAAAGAAAACGATAATTTCCGCTCATTTCTATGATTGAGGAAGGTACCCAATTTGCAATGAATTATTGAAAATATTAGTTAAACAGGCAAGAACGTTTTAGTGAGCCATTTTAATACAATATTGGGGATAAGGTCATGCCCTGGTGTTTTCTTATTTGCTTGTTTCTGATAAAATAGAGTAGCTCCTGTGGATAAGTGTGTGTAATTTTATTCGGACATTTGGTTTATTGATATGTTCAAGAAATTATTTTTCAATGTCTGATGCGGTTTGCTGGTTGTCATTATTGATGGGTGAGAATACTTTTTCAATATAAGGTGGAAATAATTTGCATTTGTCTTCATTGTCAGTAAATGTACAGTTAGTTGCACGAAGAGGAGGAATAATGGCTGGTTCTTATACGATTCGCTTTATTGCTTGCCACAACGTGTAGTCATTCGCTGAAATGGATGATAAAAAGTTTGATAAGCGTTTAAACGATGCTGTTCTAGCTCATGTTTAATTTCACGTATAAGCTCGTTGAGTTTTCTTCATTGCCATGGCTACCTCTCACGTTGTCAGTGTCTACGAACTCTGTGTTTTTCTTTTATAGCTCAAGAATGTGCGTTGGTCGGTTGTAACCACATTTAGGTCTATTTGAAGGAATTGTAGCCTCTCTATCATAGAAGCAAACTGTTTCTGTAAGTCGTTAAATTCAGATAGTGTTAACAGACTATATGCTGACATCAGGGTTGAATTCAATGTTGACTGAAATTTTCCCAGTTTACAGTACCATTTATTAGACGAGGTTTTTGAAGTACTATGTTATATTTTAATTGAAAAGTGATTAAGTCTGGACAGTGATCTTAATCTAATGCTCTAATTGATGTAGCATACGTTGGAAAACGCATGTTTTTCTGTATTCCAATATCAGAAAGCCCAGTTAGATTGTATGGATAAGTTGATTCAGTTGGGGCTAAAATATTTAGACCAAGAGCAACACTACAGTTAAAGAGACGCTGACCATTAGGATTAGTTTGAGACTATTGGCTACTAATAAAAGCCGAAGTTCGTTTCGCAAGATTGTAATGTTTTTTTGTTTTTTTTTATCGCTGAAGCTCCTGTCAACGTTGAGGAGACATTTTGTTTTCTATCCAATCATCGATGCTCTGTCACTTTTTAAATATTTTGTAGGCAGAGCATTTGTGGACATTTTCGACCGCGAAATTTTGTTTTTCTAAGTTTGCATGCATTAATGGGGCAATACAGTCCAAAATCTCCACTAAGACCAAAATAAACGGCTCACTTCCGCCGTACAGCTCTCAGGTCTGAATTCGGAGGCCATTTTGATAAAATTATTGTGACTACATCGGGCTTTAAGTAGATAATGTGTATATACCTAAAAAGGAATGAAAAATAATTGTGAAACGTAAAGATGTTAATGCAGATTTTCAGAAATTGCATGCAATTGTATGAATCACTGTTTGCACATGTTATATAACCATTTTATCATCTGGACGATTTATATTTTCCCTGTACATCGAGGCAGTTAATATAATTTAGTTCGGTAATCAGGCTATGTTCATGGTAGTTTTATATTCAACTGAGAATGCAGCACAGACAGGAAGCCTTCTCGACAATGCTAGTGGCAACGGATCAATGTTGCCAGATTGGGCGAAAAGTCGCGGTTTGGGCTACTAAAAGGTCAATTTTCGGACCGATTTTTAATTGAGGGGATTTGCGAATTTTTGGGCTACTTCTGAAATCACTAAAACAATTTAAATGTCTTCTTTGAAAAGTATATTGTACGTTGGTTTACAAATTAAGTAATATATTAATGAGTGGAGTAATGGTATGTTCGTTAAGTCACTACTGCTATGAACATAGTGTAAAATACCTACATACACAGCTGCTATACTATTTTCCTTGTTACCTTTTCATTGTCACGTCACTATTAATGCAGTCGCACCGAGATCAAGAGAACTGTTTGAATCAAATGCACCAGTTGAATGCGGTAAGTGGCCGATATTATTCCCTATCCTTCGGAAAGTTTGGAAATATTGATGGGAGTGGTATAATCAAATGCATTAAACCCAAGGAGAAACAGAAACCAACTATAACACTACATGAGTTAACACTATTGCCGATAAGCATGTTGTTCCAAAGAGAAATCCCGCAGATATGACTTTGCAGTGTGAACTTGATATAAATAAAAACATGTCTTTTTGTTTTTTATTGTAAAATTTGCAACTAAGAACCCAATGGTCTTATCGTAAGAAGCATGATATAAACAACACAAACCAAATTCTAAACCAAATCTTAGACATTTTAAACCCCCCCTAGAAAATTGAATGTGAAATTGGGTGATTTCAATATGATTTTTGCGATTTTTAAAATAATTCTGGCTATATTTTGTGAAATGGATCTGGCAACCCTGCAACGGATGACATTGAACACCTTTTCTAATAGCATGCTTACAAAACTTCAGTAAATAGAGACCCTAGCTAGTAAAATACTTCTGCTCAGCTGTGCAACCAGAGGTCGAGATAAGGGCATGAGATAGGGTGGCGTGGGAATAAACAAAATACGCTCCGCGCCACTCATATGCTTTGTAAGGCACTGCTGCCAACCTGCACTAGCTTTCATTATATGTATGAAAAGTATGCTCACTGTCATTTTTGAAGTGATAGTCCTGATGACACCAAAAAATTTTAAGAAACTGGTCACATGCCGGCAGCCGTTCAACCCCTGCAACACTAACTAGGGTGCTGAGAGGAACCTCCCCACTTTCATTCCTAACTCCACAATGTCCGTCAACTCATTTTCGAGTCCCGTACGTCACCCAGCGCGAATAAGTAATCTTCTTCTGCCTCCCCTTTAGATTTGTTACTTTCTCTACACGTGCTATTTGCATAGTGTATAGAGAAGATATTGTATTGCATTCAAAATTTTGACACCTAGATTTCATCGGAAATACGTGTTTTGAAAATGCCTGAATAAAATAAAAAAGAAGCATTTTTAGAAAAATGCCCGTTTGTATGTGTGTGTGTGTGTGTGTGTGTGTGTGCAGCACAGATAAAAACGAAAAGTCCGCTAAACACCAAACTTGACGTTTAGGTTTAGTATTTCCGAATGCGACTCGAAGATTTTCAAGAAAATCCCCCCACCTCAAACTACGCTTTACCTACAGGGAAAATTTTTCGAAAATTTTTACTTTCTCAAAAATGCCTCTAACGATTTTGGTTAAAATATTGTAATTTAAAGATATTTACATGGCAAATAAAAATTGTAGATATATCTTGAATTTTCTGGTAATAGCCTATGAAGACCTCTTTAATCTGGATGAATTTTGTTGAATTTTCTATAACTAGTAAACCGTAAGAGATAGACGAAAACTTACTACACAAAAAATGTAAAACATGTTAAAACACATAATCTATGTGATATGCCCTTTTTTTTTAATTTGTTTAATGAATTTATTTGTATATTTATTTATTTATTTTGTACAGCTGACCGTTTCTGAGATATTTTTTGTTATTGGTTTTAGATTTAAAATACTTACCTATATTGTTCTTTTGTACGGCAATTTGTCAATTAGCCATCCAAACAACAAACAAAGAAATTTCAATTATATAACGACCAGGTTTTAAAAGATTTGACTACCACTTTAGCCTATGGTACGCCATATTTACTTTCCACTTACAAGGAAGCAAGTAATAAGACCATTTCACTAATGTTTATTGTGATTAGCAATAAGTAAATAGAATTTAACAATAGTTTGTTACAGAGATGCAGAGAGAATCATGTGAATGGAACAAGTCAGAATATTCATATACATATAATTGTGTGTGTGTGTGGAAAAGGGAATATAAAAGAACCTTAAGTCTGACAAAGAGGCCTCTGAGCAAAGTTTCCGGTCTTTCATGTGCAGAATTGAACGGGACGCCAAGAACCGTATTGTTTTTCAATCAGTCTTTTGAGACAGAAAATGACAATGATGAGAAACCGATTGCTCATGTCTGGATCGGCTACGCGTGTCGCGCCTAAATGCAGTCACGTTAAGCCCTTATCTCCTTCTCCCATTGGTCCATAAGACTCTGACCAAACAATTGAATTCATATCAATTGAATTTTTATTTTCTCTATCAAGTACTAAGTAGTACATAGTGAATAGAGGTATTGTATACCACCAAACATTTCGATATTTGACCAAAAATGTTTTGAGGACTCCGAATAAAACATTTTTAGAAAAAAGTAAGTTTATGTGTATCTATGGACGCATATCTCAAAACGAAAAGTCCTTAAAATACCAAACTAAGGATCTTCAAGAAAATCTCTCATTTCAAACTAAGCTTTACACACAAAAAGTTTCCAGAAATGGTTCTAACAACTTTGATTAAGACTTTTTAGTCGGCTTACCCTCCCCGTATTTAGGACTGACAGCCCCTAAGGATCAGAGGTCCGTAGGGAACCCAACAACACCAAACCACCGAATGGCGAACCTGGCTCGTAGCCAGGCATGAGCGAGAGGAAGTGTGTGATATGAGATGCAAGCGATTGTGGAGTGAGTGGCGGTGGAAATCGGAGGACCCAAAGTAAACCCATCCAGACGTTACATCGTTCACCACAAATCCCACATGCGAGCGCTTGGGGTCAAACCCGGACCGCTTAGATGGTATGTATTTTCTAGGAATGGCCTCTGAAGATCTTTTAATTCAACGTCCGCTTTTACTACTATGGCACCGCAGGCAATGACACCAGTGACACATGATACCGGAAAACCGGAGATCGGAGAAAACCCGTCCCTGCGCCGCTTTGTCTAACACAAATCTCATATGCGTTCGCTTGGAATGGAACCGGGCCGTCTAGGTGAGAGGTGAGTGGTCTAACCACTCGGCCACGGTGCGGGCAATCCTATCGGATGACTTTTGCATTATTCATGAGCCCTAACAGACAAAAACAGAAAACTTAGTGCACGAAGAATGTAGATCTCGCTAAAACACACAATTTATGTTGTACATTTTTTTCTGAAGTTAACCCTTTCCTTGTTATTGGTTTCAATTTTAAGATACTTAGATATTTATGATCATATTACTAATTATAATATTAATTTTTAAAAAGAGTTTCTTTTATCTTTTAATCTTCTCAAAGAAGAAGCTCATTCCTTTTTTCTTTTGTTTTACTCCTGGCCATGTAAAGAGAGCCAAATTGCAATCACATAGCAACAAAATCTAACATATTTGACCATCGCTTCAGCCTAGTGTAATCGCTCATTTACCTTCTTCTAGAAGGAACAAAGTAACACGATTATTTTTGTTAGTATCCTATCTCTTAGCATGAATTGGGTGGAAGTGCATAGAAGAATAAACTTTTGTGAGAATATTTAATTTGTTTTTCACACTGGCCGTGTGTAGGTCAGGGGACGGATAGGTAGAGTCTGCCTGAAAAATTCAATGCCATAGCCGGGATTTGAACCACGGATCTCCCGGTCTCTAGCCGGTTGCTCTTCCACCGAGCTACCCTGGCAACATATCGGCGTAGCATTGACTTTTCTCAACTGACTCGCATGTTTCCCGGTAAACCACAAGGTGGGCTCAACTTATTTTGAGATGACAACCCCATTGGCGACTTACAATGCTGTAAGTACTTTAAGTCTCAGGATTCATTCATTGATTTAAATCAATACCAATGCCCATAATAGTTGGCTATACTATGAATCTTGGGACTTAAAGTACTTACAACATTGTAAGTCGCCAATGGGGTTGTCATCTCAAAATAATTTGAGACCACCTTGTGATTTACCAGGAAAATGCGAGTCAGTTGAGAAAATTCAATGCCATGCCGACATGTTGCCATATTAGCTCGGTGGAAGAGCAACCAGCTAGAAACCGGTAGATCCGTGATTCAAATCCCGGCTATGGCATTAAATTTTTCAGGCTGACTCTACATATACATTTTGTGAGAGTAATTTGTTGCCGAATTTGCAGATAAAGTCATGTAAATGGAACCATCAGTTTTTACTTTCTCTATACGTACCATGTACATTGTGTATAGAGAATGTATTGCATTCCACCCAAAAATTCGATACTGAGGCGTGTGTATTTGTGTGTGTGTCTGTGGACAGCATAGCTCAAAAACGAAAAAACTGTTGAATCCGAACTTGATATTTAAGTTTGGTATCTTCCAAGGATGCGACACAAGATTTTCAAGAAAATCCCCTCACCCTCAACTACTCTTTACATAGACTTTTTTTTCGAAATTTTTTATTTTTCTCAAAAATGCCTCTAACAATTTTGACTAAAATATCGTATATTAAAGATATTTACCTCACAAATAAAATGTATAGCTTGAATTTTCTGGGAATACGCTATAAAGACTACTTTATTCTGGATGAATTTTACGGAGTTTTGCATAGCTGCTAAACCGTAGGAGATGGACAAAACCTTACCACACAAAAAATGTAGAGCACGTCAAAACACACAATTTTTGTAATATACATTTTTTTCGTGAAGTTGATCGTTTTTTCGATATTCCTTGTTTTTGATTTCCGTATAATTTTCTCATACAGGAATGTGTCAACTCCTGTCCAAACAAACAAAGGAATTTCAGTCACATAGCAACCAGCTTTTGTCTATCACTCTAACGCATGGTACTCCCTTATTTCGCTTCTACTTACAAGGAAGCAAGTAATAAGGCTATTGCTGCTAATTTTTTTCTCGATTAGATGAAGTAAATATAAGCATAAGCGTTTTAACAATAGTTTGTTGCAGAGATGTAGAATAAGTCATGCGAATGGAACACAGATTTTTTTATTAATATTTGTAACTCTTATTAATCCTGATTACTCTATAATATCCTCAAATTCATCATAGCTTTAACTGTCAACTCGAAGCCTGGTTACATCATTGATGTTCAAAAATAGATAACGTTGGTGGGAAGTGGGGGAAACTGAATAGAGAGAAGATTGAACAAGAGGTTCCATTGTGTCGATTGCTATCATGGGTGCTTAGTGGAAAAGCGTGGGTGGTTTTGCCTCTTCTGGACGAGCCATCACATGCTCTAATTGTATTTAGAGAGCAAAGGAAAAAGAGGAGAAGTTGTTGAAACAATCTATACAGTCGTTACTAACCTCTCCCCCCCCCCCCCCTCTGCGTGTCTGAGTGTAAAGAGATATTGCGCGTCTGTTATCCAAGTTGAATGTCCTTCGTTTCTCTCGAAATAAAGGTGCGTGGTGGAGAGAGAGAAAAGAAAGAGACGACGGATGGTGGCCCTGAAAAAAAGAAAGAAAAAAGAAAAAGAAAGCTCTCTGTAGCGAAGAGGAAAAGAGACGGCTAGAGTCTGGCTCGTTGTCCCAGACAACCCAGGTGGCTTTGCCCTAGGTCCGGAGTTTGCAGCAAACAAAACTTGCCCGCCATGCTGCGACCTTCGACCAGGCCATTGCCTTCTTGAATGAAGCCAAACCAAACGCACAAACGACCCCAACTGCTGCTGCTGCCACCACCGCCGCCAGTATAAACCACGACCAGCTCCAACACGGTCTGCCTTGCGTTTCATGTCCACAAAGAAAGTTACGGACAGTTAATTTTTACGACTACCTGCAGCTTTTCCTTTGTTATTCGCCTTGCAGCTTTTTTTCTTCTGCAAAAGTCGTTTATTATTTTTGAATCCTTTGTTATATTTGCGCAAGGGCTTCCTCCGTTGAGCTTCAAATCGGCATTATATATCTAGTTTTCTTCGCTTAATGAGTACATCTAATTATCAGATGAAGGGAATCTCCCACAAGCAGCCAGTTGGACGAGAGAAGGGCTCGTCCCGGTTCTTTTCCCGGAGGGGTTCATGTTATTTTTCTGGAAGCTTCCTATAATTTTCTCCTGAGCCCAACGGTGCAGTCATGCTACATAAACATTTTTCAGGAAAGCAAAAATTAAAGTAAGATTTTAAGGAGCTAAAATAAAGTACAAATGTAATGTTCTGCCTAGCCTTAATTATTCTATTCCAGATATTAAAAACTTAGGAGAGAAATAGAGAGTTCCCCTCGCCCGGATTTCGGAATTTCAGGGGTGTTAATGAACTATACCAAAATATTTTCACAGAATATGTAAATTGCTTAAATACGTAATTTGAGATAGGAGACTTATGTCCTGTTTATTGAAATTTCGAAGTAACGGCTATAAGTTTCTGAAATGCCAGTACGCTATGTATCGCGGCACTTAATCTGAAATAATAATAATAATAATAATAATAATAATAATAATAATAATAATAATAATAATAATAATAATAATAATAATAATAATAATAATAACAACAAACTGCGTTTATTTGATGACAGGAATCGAACTCATGACCTTTGATATAGCAGCCTTCCGCGATACGTATTAAGCCACGTGAGCAGTTGAAAAAGCAACTCCAGAGAAGGTTGTATAACTCAAGAACGAAGTTAGTGAATGCTCAGTGTCGCACTGTCAAGTGATTAGTTCCAGATTTTATAGATTTTTGCGATATTAAATCTTGAGAACTCTAGTAACGAGCTGCTAAAAATCGATATTTCTATACTACAACAGTTTTAAAGACATTCTAAGCAATTTTTTCAACCTACTTTGCTTTAATACCGACTTATCAGCACCTGATACCCACACGTTGAACGCTATGCAGTTGCGTTGTGTTTATCCGGGGACTATGCATCGCTGATCTCAACTAATATCAGTCACTTGCACAATTTCGCAAATATTTCGGTGTACTTCATTAACACCCTGTGTACATAAGAATTGAATTCTTTATAGATATTCAATTCTTATGATTTCAATCTAGGCATCTGTCTCTCTGTAATCAAATAACGCAGAAGCTGTATTGTACAGTTTAACAAAACATGTCTAGTTGTTTGTCTTCTCTATATTTTTACCTTCTCTAGAATTATGTAACATGTATTACATAGTAGGTAGAGACGGTATTGTATCCCACCCGAAAATACAATACCGCAATTGCATATTTTGAAGCTCCCTGAATCCATTAAAATCGTTTTTAGAAAAACGTCCGTGTGAGTCTGTGTGTTTGTGGTCAGCATAACTCATAAAAGAAAAATCCGTTAAATACCACACTCGGGATTTAACTTTATTACCTACCAAGGATGTGACTCGAACATACTACATTTTACATGGAAGAATTTTGGAAAATTTTGATTTTCCGAGAAATAGCTCTAATAATTTTGGTTAAAATACTGTATGTTAAATATTTGCATGAAAAATAAATCTTGAATTTCCTGGGAATATAATGAAGTCCTCTTAATTCTGAATAAAGTTTCCATAACTCGTAAACAATAACGGATAGATAAAAGCTCACTAATAATAATAATAATAATAATAATAATAATAATAATAATAAAAATCTGTATAAACACCCTGGTACCTATTTTCTAAACCTAGGGCTTATATAATAGATTTTTAAAAAAATTGCTATTTGCATACAATATACATTTATTATTAACAGATTAATTATAAATATACATTAAAAATGAAATATACACCATAAAATAAAAATAATAAAACTAATAAATTACATAATAATAAAAACTAATAAAAATAAGGGAATAAAATTATAAAAAAAGTTCAACATTTAACTATCACACTTTCATAAGCTAAGCTAAATAACTAACCAATAAAATACAACAAAACATTAAAAACAAACATATAAAACTATACATAAAGCTATATATAACTATACATGTAATATATAAAAAGACACCACAAATATAAACATTTTAATACCAAAATTAATTTTAACTGCACATAAACCTAATTCTTCTATTACATTACAACATCCCTACACTACCAGCACCTATTAAATTTAATTTATTTTTCAAATTTATCATCAGCAATTATTGTTAATTATTTTTATTAATTATTTATTATTAGCTATTATTATTAATTAGTATTATTAATATGTTTATTAATATTGTAATTTTATTATTACAATTTTATTTTACTATTCTTTTTTATATTTTTATATTTATATTTTTAAAACATATATTTATTATTTATTTTGGTTATTATTATATTTTTATTTTTAATATTTATTTTAATATTATTTTGTTTTATTTTTTTATTATTAATATTATTTTTAAATAAAATATACATATTTATTATTACAACTACTCATTTTACTGGTGTCCAATAATAAATAACTGGTATCCAGTTTTTTTTATATCTATATACTCTCAACTACGTTAACTACCGCACCCGGCGGCAACTACTCGTATCAGTACTGGTACCCAATAATGAATAATATATAGAACAGATTCTAAGTAATTATTTCTACTTTCTTTAACAAAAAGTTATTACCTATAGCTTATATAATTGCATATGAGAATGTTTAATAACATTCTTTAACCATGTTTGTTAAACATTTAATTTTAACTCAATATTTTGGATTGTTTTTGTTATGAATCACAGTAAGCTTAGTAGTTTACTAAAACACTAAAACGCCTTTATTACCCTCATCAGATCTCTCTTCCACTATCACTAAGTATCTTATATCATTAAAAAGGTAGTATCATTTTGTATTTCATTACTATCTCTGAGTATAAACGCTCACTGACACACCTTAAAGAGTCTTATCTCAGTATTACACTGTAAGCGTAATTTTTTATTGTAATACCACTAATACGTCTAAAGATGATATTTTCTATATAAAAAAGAAAACAAAGTCACTTAGGCACTCATTATCAGTGTTGCCTTCTTGTCTTTTTTTTTTTTATAACATATATTACATTTCCCCCCGTAGGTTTTACTGATTACTGGTTTTACTGTTTCTTTTACAAACATATACACATTGCACAAACATATAACATCCATGCCCAAGGCGGGACTCGAACCCACGATCCCCTGCCCACGAAGCACCAAAGCGAGACGCTTTAGCGAGCGTGGCCATGGGGACCGGCTTGCCTTCGGTACTGTAATGAATTTGCTTCCCCACGTCAACTGTGCTATTTTCCGCTGCTTCTCTCCCTCTCTCTAGCATCGGCGGTGTGATGATTCGGTGACCTCTTCTCCTTAATATTAATAATGTTCTTCTTCTTCCTCTTCTCACATTTAAAACCGTTGTTCTGCTTATAATATGTTACTAGCTTCATTTATATCATTGTTGCTGCTTCTTGACATATAATGTCTTTGAGCTCTGATAGTGTTGTCATTAATGGGCCGTGTTATTGTTATTCCTCTAGCGTATATACTAATTTTGTTAGCTAAGGATTCTAAAGTTGTAAATAAATTTTTGTCTCTTATTATTTTGCACATTCAAAGAGAACGTGTTCCGGGGTGTCTTGTTTGGAACATTTGTCACAGATATCTTGTGATGTTTTACTTACTTTTTTCCAATATGTTTCGTAGGGACCATGGCCGGATATGTATGCATTATTCCTTTAGTGTTGTTTAAATGTTTTCGTTTAAATCTTTCTGCTAAGTTGTTAAAAAGGAGTAAGCCCGTCTTCCTTGGTCTATTGTGTCCCATTCGCGTTGCCAGGTTTGAAGTAATTTGAGTTGGATTTCGCGTTTAGTTTTACAGCGTTGTCCTATCATTTCCTCAACTTTTTGAAAATTTCATTTTTGAGCCAGAAAAATGCTACTCGAAGGTTTAGCGTTAGATCTAAGGCCATATTCCTGTTATTACTAATAAAGCTACTGTCGTAGTTGTGTTTAGTGCTCCTGTAAATCTTAGCAAAATTTTCCTTTGTGTTCTTCTTAGAAGGTTTCTTACCGTGGTGTTATTTGCCCAAATTGCTGCTCCATAAGTAACAATAGAACTGAAGATGCTAGTATGATAAATATTGTGGAGCGGTATTTTAAAATCGAATTGAATTGTCCTAGAAACCTTCATCATAGTCTTTTAGTCTTTGACTCTTACATAGTGTGATGACTGAAATTTAATTTTTCATCTAAAAATATACCTAGACATTTCATTGTGGTGTTTCTTTTTATTATGTTGTTTTTAAATTTTATTGTGGGGTTACTTTTGAAATTATCTTTTAGTATCATATATCCAGATTTTGCCGGAGATATTTTTAATTTAAATTTGTTATACCAATTGGATAAAATAGTTAATATATTGATACATTTCAATTGCAGTTCCGTACTAGATTCAGCTCCTTCTAAAAAGCCACATCGTCTGCAAATGCAATGGTTTTTAGACAATCATTATCACCAGAGATTGTCGAAAGCCCCAGAAATATAAACAAATATGGCTGCTACATATTTTCTGGTAGAATCTTCTGCAGCTTCGATTATTATGCTTGTGGCATCCTCGGTGGACTTCCGTTTCGGAAATCCATATTGGTTATTGTTGAGTCCAATCATGGACCTAAATCCCATTATTCTTTTATTAAGTAGGGATTCAAAAAGTTTTCCTGCAGAATTAATTAGATAGATTGGCCTGTATGATAAAAGTTTACTACAGAAAATATAAAGATCTCGACAAAACGCACAGCTTATGTCCTATACATGTTTGTTTTGGAACTAATCATACAAGGACATTCCCCGTGGTTGATATATGTTTTAAAATACTTAGACTTTTCTCAAACTGGAAGTAGTCCGTGTTTCCTTTGTTTTACTCCTGGCCAAGCAAAGTATCTAGTTTCAATGTCAGCCGCATAGCGATAGCTTTTAAAACAATTAGCAGCAATATCCTGTTTCCTTAGTAGGAGCAAAATAAGGGATTACGATAGGTTAAAGTGACAGTCAAAAGTTGGTTGCTATGTGACTGAAGTTCCTTTAACTGTATGGACAGGAGTTGACAAATTCCTGTATGAGAAAAGTATAAATTTTTCAAAGCTGAAATTAAAAGCAAGGAATATCTTAAAAACGACCAACTCTACAAGAAAATGTATGATAACATAAATTGTGTGTTTTAATGTGCTCTACATTTTTTGTGCGGTAAGTTTTGGTCCACCTCTTACGGTTTAGCAGTTATGAAAAATTCCGTAAACTTCATCCAGAATAAAGTAGTCTTCAGAGGCTATTCCCAGAAAATTCAAGATATACATTTTATTTGTCGTGTAAATAGCTTTAATATATGACATTTTAATCAAAATCATTTTTGAGAAAATCAAAATTTTCGAAAAAAGTTCTATGTAAAGGGTAGTTTGGGGTGGGGGAACTTTTCTCAAAATCTTCTACAAAGCTTGTTATTTTGCCGAATTTTCGTTTTTGAGTTATCGTGTTCACAGATACACGGACACACACGGACCTTTTTCTGAAAATGTTTTGTTTTTTTTGGATACAGGGGACCCTAAAACACATATATCCTGTGAAATCTCGGTATCGAATTTTTGGGTGGAGTGCAATACTTTCTCTATACACTATGTACATAGTACGTGTAGAGAAAGTAAAATTAGCTACCTTGATCAAACATAGTTCGATAGGCATTCTTGTAGAATGAAAAACTGGACTGATGAACCTGAAAATTGTGTTGTGACAGTGTCCAGATATCAAAAGTCATTGTTTGCTGTGGTGGACCTTTCGTTTTGTCAAAGATGCTCTTCTAATGCCGCATAAAAATAGCTGCTGCTCTGGACTAACAGGGGAATATAAAGCTCTGTCAGTTTTGAGGCTTGATTTGAAGAAAAGCTATTAAAATTCTTGAAAAACTATCTGTAATTGCTATAGGTAATGTACCATATCACTCCAGTAAATTAAATCCTAGACAACCGCATCTTGGAAGAAAAAGTATATATTTCAGTGCTGAAAAACGATTCCTGTTCCTCATCCTGTTCCTCATATAGGAGACATTCCTACCAGCGAAAGATAGAAGTATGTAGTAGATGAGTTATTCTTTAAATGTGAACAAACTGTTTTACGATTCCATCCTCAGCTACATTAAAATAGTGTGGTCTGAAATTATGAGAAAGACGACCCCAGAAAATCTGAAAAAGAAGCCTCTGAAGGATATAATCCAATCTGTAAGAGATGCAGATGACTCCTGAAAGATGAAAACATTACATCCACCACGTAGAGAAGGTAGAAGACAGCTTCTAAGCCCGCAATCAATTTTTAATAAGTAAGATAAAATCTGTATTAAGAACTGGAAGAGGGCGGGGCCGAGGACTCTTCATGTATTAAGGCAAATTTAGATATTTTATTTTTTATTTAATATACCGTTTATTCAGTAATAACAATTATATAATTAGTAATAAATTGTATTATCTTTAATTTACTATATTTGAATATATAATAATGAACTTAAATACTTATTTAATATTATTTATTAACAACAATGAACACACTAACCACATAAGATAATCAATGTTATTATTATACTAAACCTTACATTTAAACCTATATACACACACACATACACACATATTTCATTCTTGTAAGTCAAGAATCGCGCCTCAGTTGAGGGACCAGTAAGTGGAAGACTTGGCAACAGCGAGGGTTAGTTTACAGCCACACACCTCGTAATCCCAAACTTTTAACAGGTAAAAAAGAACCTTAATTTCCTTCTGATCATTTCTATGCCTTGTCACTCATAAGTATATCTTATTGTAGTTTAACTCCCATGTAGCTCCCTGTTTTTAGTTTAAATGTTTAAGATGTCTTTCTTTGTCTGTAATCCAAAATTAAACAAGTAAATGCTTGATAACAATCTCAGCGTTTGCAACGGGAAGCCTGCCACATTTGTGTAAATTGCCTAGGGAACTCCGACCACAATCTGGCAATGACTTATGTATTATAAGAATGAAGGATGTTAATACTTAGGAATGAATTTTGTAAACGTTCAGTCGAATTACATATGAGTAAGTGAATGAAGTGACATTTTTGTGCAAGAGCAACATAAACGAACGAGATGAAGTTGTTCGTTTAGCAAGTCCTCTCTCCTATTAAAGTTCGAACAAAATGGCTAACAAATTATCCACTATATAAGTAGAATTGCGAACTTTCGATGCAGACAACAACTTTCAAATACTTCATAAGGGGTCATTTTCAGTCTAGTGGTAAACAACATTCACTTATATGGAATAACTGTTTTTTTTTTACACAAAGCCGTGTGAAGGACAGGAGTTGGATAGGTAGAGTCAAAATAAAAAATTCAATGCCATGGCCAGGAGTTGAACCACGGATCTCCCGATCTCTAACCGGTTGCTCTGCCACTGAGCTACCATGGCAATATGCCGGCATAGCTATACTATGACTCCTGGGTCTAAGGTACCTACAGCATTGTAAGTCGCCGTTGGAGTTTTCATCTCAAAATCATTTTAGATCACCTTTATGGTTTACAGGGAAACACGCAAGTCAGTTGAGAAATTCAATGCTATGCCGGCATATTGTCATAATATCTCAGTGGCAGAGCAACCGGCTAGAGATCGGGACATCCGTGGTTCAAATCCCGACCAAGGCATTGAATTTTTCAATCTGACTCTACTTATCCAACATACACTTATATTTGAAATTTGATTATATAGACGCGTGCTTTACTCGTAATAATACTCATTCCAGTAAAAAGTTCAAAATTTGAAGAAAACATTAATATAAGTAGTATACTAGACCTATGATAATAATGCGATTAATTACAGCTATCATCTTGGTTAAGCAAATACATCTTCTGTGAATGAGGTTCAAGCTATCGTTTAAAAAGTTTGTAAGTAATCTCAATGCAAAAGATGCGTTGGATGAACTGATAGTGTCATAAGTCATTTAGACATACTGAACGCATCAACAAGAAGATAAACTGAATTCAAAGTCATTTCCAAAGTTTGAGCGCCTTTGGTAATTCAACCTCACAGTGCTGGACATATATTATCGTTTTCGTGACACTACTAGATGAAATCATCAACAAAGGCTTCCGACAAGATACGTAAGACTTTTAAGAGACTTTTCCTTCCGCTTAATTACTTCGAAGAAAGTCACAAAAATAAATGAATGCAAATCTGAGTATTGCAAGCTTTACAATAACAAGCATCAACTCCTGATACACTTGGACTCTGCTGAAAATTCGCCAGCTGAGAAAATGCCAAACATCCCTTACATTATAGCCAGGCGGAGAGGTTTTTATGAAGGAAGCCATTAAGTTAGGAACACGCCGGCGAGTTGGTGACTAGGGAAGGTGGGAGCGATTGCGATCTTACATTATTGTCTGTAAATAAATATGAACATAGGCACCTTGTTGAAAAAAATTATTCAGAATTAAGGAGTAGAAAAAAAAAAACCACATTTACCATTTTGTCGTGCACTATTTAGTTAAGGTATTAATGTGCAGATATCAGAGTCACAATGGCTTTTCTTTCCATCTGCGCGTTTGGTAATACACCATATATACTTACAAATTGCAAGCCAAATAAATCGCGTATAATTAGCATGTAGACACTTCTGCAAACTCTACGTTCCACATCACCCAAGATGGTAGGAGGAAACGATACTAAAAATAAATAAATAAAACAAATATCAGACTTGCTTGAGATTCCTTTCTCATTAACGTGATCACCTAAAAAAAAAAAAAAAAAATGATGAAATTATTTCCTGACAATGTCATACAGTTTAATTATGTTAACAATTTTGTCAGTCTTGAAAGAAAACTATGTGGTTTATCTAGGAGAGAATATGCCAACTTCCTTAACGAACAAACAGGCCACATAGAACACAACCCTAGTTCTACAAAAGATTTTTACGTCTCTTCACGATGCCTTGAAAGCCGACAACTTATAGTTGCTTTTTACTACTCTGTAGCTTTCAGCTGAGCACTCCATTAAAAGAATGTTCTAGACTGATGATCCAACGAGAGCTCTGTTTCATAGCCGACTTAGCGAAAACTGCGGCAAATGTTATTCAGTCTACAAGATTGTGTATATTAGGGAATGCTGTGGAGATATGCTCCTGTATCTGAATTTGACTGCTAAAAAGGGAGCTGCGTGTCAGTATGAGATAAAGGGAGGGCCTTGAATATGTGCAATAGACCTTAGTACAACATAGTTGCAATCGCCTACTTTACGTACAGCAGAATTGCGATCATTTTGAAGTTTTCCTGGAATTCGAGGTTGTCTTCCCGGCTAATTCCAACAGTTGTAAGGTCTTATAGTGGAGATCCAACTGATTATCTGGCAGCAGATGTCTACTTTCATTGTGTTTTCCTAGACTTGGAGCAGTTATCTTTCTATGGTCTTGAGCCACTGACAAACTGCCTCTCTCCTGGATGCGGAAAACTGCCATATCTTTTGGATAGTATCATTGGTCTTTTGCAGCTGCCGTAATGTTGTCCGTCTGGTTCTTAAATTAGACATATCAGACTGGATGATGAGCATGTACCGCATTGACTATGTGGTCGCTTCCAAGTCATCCATGGAATCCATGAGATTTCAGTTCGACGAACTGTCTCAGTTCTAGGACAGCTATATCCCAGTTTACCTTATTTATCCAGTTCGAGCTCTAGGGCGCAGGGATTTCAAGTTGTAGTCAACCGATATAGGATAGTGTTCGAAGTCAAACTGGTTGACCTCCGAAATATATAGATGAAATGCAATGTTTTGTTTATTGTGATTTCAGGTAAATCTGACCTAACGCAGGCCAGATTAAACGTAGCATGATCCGTGCGTGGTTAGGGTCGCGCGTTCATTGATAAAGCGTTAGAGCCCGCAACCTCTCTGGTTCATCATGCGGAAGTGCCAGTGTCCGTGTTGCGTTGAGGTGTCTGTAGCGCAAACCTATGGGTGTAGGTTGAGAAGAGTAGTATAAGCTATGACCGGGAAGTTCATATACATTATCAATAATGTGTCGAGCCCGCAAATAGTAAGCCGAATGGCAAGTCCTTCACAGAGTGGCGGACCATTACATGGCGGAATCCGGGAGCAGCTGGCGTGAAAATTAAAAATTCGAGGGTCATCATTAAAGCTGTTTTGGGTTCCGAAGCGCACAGTTACGAACACACAGAGCAGTCAGCGATATAAGGAGAGAGTAGTGTGGAGGGGTTTGTAGTGTACACATACACATGTTGAGAACAGTCTGTTACAAAAGTAGTTCCTTACATGTATTGGCTTTATCTGCATCGTTCTACTTCATAAACTAACACAATAAAATAATTATTTCATAATATGATTACTAAATAAAAGCTCTTGTACTTGTACAAATAAAAGTATAAAACTTGATAAAAATATCAGGATAATAATTTACAGAGCCTTGAAAGACAATGAATATAAATCAACCAAACTCACTCAGAATCCACTTTAGTGAATTACGTGATAGATCTTAATAGCATCCTATCACTCAAAATATGTTTAAATAATCCACAAGTTTGTCAGCGATGAAAAAACCTACGCTCTCAATCCTTTCAATCTACGCTCTCTTTTAATGTTCACTGTTTTATCTACTAGCAGGGACTGAATGATGCCAGGCTACTAACAATGCTAGATGATGCAGCACGTTATGAAACGGTTGCAGAGACCCGCTTACTCCACCACGTCAAAGAAATACTCTGTGTACACCGAACCTAAATCTAGTAATTTCATGAACCCAGAGCGAGCTGTAGCCATTATGAAGGAAGCGGTTATAAAACATTTAAAGACATTTTTTAGATTCGGAATACCGTGAGCGTCTTCCTCATGAACAACCAGGCCATCCCGGTCAAGACTGTAGGCTGCTGCCCAGCAGACGCCGTCTGGAGGGCTTTCACTTCTTCCCGGATGATCGACCTGATGCCATCTTTCAGCCTGCCAATGGTTGCAAAGATGTTCTTTGAATTTGAACGATAGTTCCATACAGTACTGAGGTTTTCTTCTATGAATGGCTCATTGTTTTCTCGGAAAAAAGAATACACAAGCAAAAATAGAACAAAAACAATATTCTCAGAGAGGTACAGTAGCTCTACCTGAAGGTCGTCCAGGCATGATATCAAGTATGCTCTGTGATGGAGCCTTCTGCAGTGGTGTGGCGGTGTTGTTTTTGGAGGCGTTTCAAACGGGGCCAGATTAGCTGCTTTGTTGGCGACATCCTGCTTGGATGCTGTGAGCAGACAGCCTGGCTAGTGAAGTGGGATGTCCCTCACAGGTTAACCAGAATTAGCGATGGCGGCGAAGGTCGTGCTGCATACGGTAGTTCCTTTAAACGGCGCTACAATAATGTCATGCGGCCTAGTCTCTCTGTACTCATAGGTACAACACCAATGGCAAGGAATGCGGTGTTCCTTTCGGCTGGTCTCAAATCTCAGCAGCCTCTCTAACAAGGGAAGCCCAGACGCCAGAGTAGCACTCATGTGCTCTCGGAGAGTTCCATGCGATCCAGGGGCGGAAGTGATGCTACTGCTCAAATATCCTGAGGAGCACTACAAACGACCACACAGATGGCGGCGGTGAAGCTAATGCAGAGTCGCGGTTTCAGACTGGCGTGTTGACCAAGTTGCGATCAAGCCAGGCGACTCGATGAGTCACGTTCCATGACGAAAGGCGACTGTAGTGGCCAGAGGCTTGGAGTCTCTGCGTTGATTTTTGTTCGTCATAGCGAGGAAGGCTTACTCGGATGGGTCTCGAATTGAGGACTTGTATTCTAGATTGCATGTAGTACGATAACTACCTGTGAGTGAATCCTGAGTTGATTCGGGAGCGGTCCCCTCTGATTGGCTCGGCTGGTTTATTACTGCAGGACTTATGTTCCTCCCCCTTTTTATTCGGACCCCTTACGTAGCCGTACTGCCAGTTGCTGTAGCTATAGTACTTCTTTTTCCTGCTTTTTCTCGCTGATGCAGTTGTTGCAACTGCAGCCGAGGCTTCCTCCGCTAGCTGCAGCATCGTTTCGACGTTCTTCCGAGCAGCTACAAAGGAAACGTCCGGGCGGACATGCGCCGCTGCCAAATACCTTGACTGCGGCTATCAAAACTGTTCGGCCTAGTCCTGCCGGGGTTTGCGCAATTCTTCCTTTCAAATGCCTTGTCTTAGTCCCACAGAATATGGGATTCAGGCCTGCACAGCTTACACTCACGCACCGTCATGGAATGGTTCAAGCCAATAAATAGTACAGGGTAGTAAATATCCTTAATATACGGTATTTTAATCAAATGGTTGCATCCAATTTTTAGGAAAGTCGAAAGTTGCTATGTTCCATATAAAAGATCCAGATTGGGGGATTTTCCTGAAAATTTTCGTCTTTCATCCTTTAAAGGCACTGAAATTAAATACCAAGTTTGGTATTTGACCGATTTTTTTATGCTGTCCACAGACACACAGAGGCCTTTTAAAAAAAATCTTTTTTGTTCAGGTGTTTTTAAAATGTATTTCCGGTGAGAACTCGGTAGTATTTCTAGAGGAAAATACAATACCTTCCATAACTACTATGTGCATTGTACATTCATGCCAGAGAAAGCAAAAATGCAACAACAAGCACCCTCGTTTTGCTGTCTTTTTAGCTCAAGGTCCTTACGGTTGTTTTTTCGACTCTGCCTTTATTGTTCAAAAACTACCACCGATTTTTCAGGCATAAACTGTTTTTCAGCATTAGAATTTTCTTTCATTCAGAATTTTACAACTTAATATTTAAAATGGACATATTATCAATCGGAATATTTACTTATCTTTCATTTGGTTACCCATCACCCGGATTTATTATTAATACTTATTGTTATCTGCTGTGTGAGCGGTTAATTATTAGTATATCGGTATTGTAGTCAGATTTTTATTTTCACACGCTTAAGGAGATATTAATATGAAATTAAAAATAATTTTTTTTTTTTAATGTTTCCTTAAATTAACAACATTTCATTTATTATCATGGCACATCTTTTGATCGCAAACAAAACAACAGACAACGAAAAATTGTCAGAATGTATACCACTTCCATAATTTTTGTTGTATCTCCCAAAATTAGGTTTTATTCAAGTGATGAAAGCTTTCTAAGTAAATACCCAAAATAATGGTTTAGAACATTTGACTGCTGTTACACATGAATGAAGTAATAAATATAATCAGAAGCGAGTACAGCTGGTCTAACAAAACCAAAATTATGCAGTGTCAGTAATATACAAATAGAAGCAGTGGCTTTGTTTTAAATGAAGGGAAATATGAGGTAGCCAAACCTTTTTAACACCAAGGACCTATAGCTATTACTCGTATTATTAGTAGTATTACAACTACTACTACTACTACTACTCTATTACTACTATCACCACCACTAACGCCACCACGACCAACACTACCACCACCACCACCACCACTGTGCTATTGCTGCAGCTGCCAGCACTGCTACCATTACCACCACCACCACTAGTGCTATTGCTGCAGCTGCCACCACTGCTACCACTACCACCACTACTATCACCACTACCACCAAAACCAGCACCACCACTACCACCACTACTATTAGGGTGTATTAGAGAAGGCAGGGCAGGCTATTGCTCACATTAGTCGTTTAATGCCCAATGTAGGCGGCCCAAGGGAGCACACACGGCGCATTCTATTCTCCGTGGTGCAATCCATTATTTTATATGGAGTGCGTATATGGAGTAAGACCTTGAGACGTAACATATATACTCCCAAGCTCCTGCGCGTCCAGCGGAAGGTGGCTATTCGCATCACTAATGCATACAGAACCACATCCACCAAGGCTTTGCTGCTCATTGCCAGAACTCCTCCGATTGTTCTGCTTGCTGAGGAACGACTTTTGTTGGAGGCGCATACCATTGGAAGAGTGGAGGCTCGCACCCTATTGCTTGCCAAGTGGCAGGAACTTTGGGATGTTGATGATGGGACTGCCCATTGGACAAAGTGCTTGATTAGAGATGTCGCCATTTGGTATAACCGTAAACGTGGGTATGTAAATTTCTTATCTTACTCAATTATTGACCGGACATGGCTGCTTTACCGCCTACTATTTAAACATGACACAGCTGAGCATACCTTCTTTCATTGTGTTCGGTGGCATCATCAACGTCAACAGGCCGAGAGCCAATTGGGAGTTTTGACTCCCGACAACCTTCTGTCTAAGATGTTTGCCTGTGCACGGAATTGGAGCATTGTTTCTAGATTGGTCCGTGTCATTTTGCTTAGTAAACGATTGGAGATGAATGACAGCTGAGACCAGCCCACAGTTTCCTAGATGATATAGACCAATAATACTTACCACCTTGAATCGCTTCCCCCTGAACTAATGCCATCTTGGGCAATTCCGAGGGGAATTTTACATTGATTCTTGCAGGGTTTTTTTTAGTTGGTGAGAATCCAACTCGCCTAAGGTGTCTTTGTAAGATTTTTTCCCCTGTTAAAAAAAATACTACCAATACTACTATTACTTCACTATTTCTATTACTACTATTACTAATACTACCAATACTACTTCTACTACTACTACTACTACTACTACTACTACTACTACTACTACTACTACTACTACTATTACTACTACTACCACTACTACAACAACTACTACTACTACTATTACTATACCAATTATAATAATAATAATAATAACAATAATAATGGTAATTATGTTAAAATACATTAAGGAAAGAATTGCAAGGGTATGCCCTTAATAATACAATTAAAGTTAGATATTTAGCATAGAATGTTTAATTCAGTTTTATCATACCAAATATAAGAGTAAATAGAAACTTATGAAACCAATAACTCTATGGCAATGAGACTAGATATTGACAGAAAGGACAAATCCACAATACGCATATAGGAAAGAAACACTTTAAGAAGGATAAAAAGGTAGTGCTTGTCGTGTATATAACAAATAAATAACAAAATTATAACAAGATACAAAGAAATAGTAGCGGATATAAACAAAATCCGACGTGTTACATTCACATAACGTTATATAGCTGCTCCATATACAAATATTTTTACAAAAGATAATTCTTTTATCTATATCTTGCTAATCAAAAAAGAAAAAAACATTAGTAGAATTAGTCTTATTACTTGCTACCTTGTAAGTAGGAGGCAAATAAGGCTAAATCGATAGTAAAATCTTTTAAAAACTGGGCGCTAAGTAAAACAGTTGCAGTACGGTTCACTTTGCATATTCCGTTTGAAAAAGGTTGAGGTAGTTTAAAGCCAAAACTAATAACAAGGAATATTTCGAAGCGCTACACTCTACAAGAAAAACGTATAGGACTTGAATTATGTATTTTAACCAGCTCTACATTTTTGTGTAGCAAGTTTGTATCTATCTTTTACGGTTTAACCGTTGTGAAAAATTCTGCAAAACTCATCCAGAATAAAGAGGACTTCAGAGGTTTTTTTCAGAAAATTAAAAATATAAATTTTATTTGTGATGCAAATATCCTTAATATGCAGTACTTTAGACAAAATTGAAAGAGCCATTTTCGAGAAAATAAAAATTTACAAAAATGTTTCCATGTAAAGGGTAGTCTGAGGGGGGGTGTTTTTGAAAATCTTTTGTTCCATACTTGGTAGACAGTAAACTTAAATACCAAGTTTGGTATTTAAGGATATTTTTGGTTTTGAGCTAGCTATGCTGTCCCCTGACACATACGCACACATACAGGGACCTTTTTCTAAAAATGCTATTTTTACTTTCTTTACACGTACAATATACATAGTGTATAGAAAAGGTATTGTACTTCACCCAAAAATTCGATACCAGATTTCACAGGAAATATATGTTTTAAGGTCCCTTGTATCCAAAAAAAGCATTTTCAGAAAAACGACCGTGTTTCCGTGTGTCCGGGTGTCTGTGAACACGATAACTCAAAAACGAAAACTCGGTAAAATACCAAGCTTGGTATTTAAGTTTAGTGTTTTCCAGGAATGCGACACGAAGATTTTGAGAAAAGTACCCCTACCCCAAACTACCCTTTACATGGAACTTTTTTGATATTTTTGTTTTTCTTAAAAATGGCTGTAACGATTTTGATTAAAGTATCGTATCTAAAAGATATTTACCTGACAAATAAAATGTATATCTTGAATTTTCTGGAAATAGCCTTTCAAGACTACTTAATCTGGATGAATTTTACGGAATTTTTCCTAACTGCTAAACCATAATAGTTGGACAAAAACTTACCACAGAAAAAATGTAGAGCACGTTAAAACACAAAATTTATATTATATACATTTCTTTTTCGTGGGGTTGTTAATTTTTCAATTATTCCTTATTTTTGGTTTTATCTTTAAAAACTTTTACTTTTTTTACTGGAATTTGTCAACTCTTGTCCATACAAACAAAGGCATTTCAGTCACATAGCAACCAATTTTTGACAGCAACATTTTACCTTATGGTACTCTCTTATTTCGCTTCTACCTTCAAGGAAGAAGGTAATAGACTATTTCAGCTAATTTATCTCAAAATAGAAGCATAAGCTTTTTAACAATAACTTGTTGCAGAGATGTAGAGAAAGTCATGTGAATGAAACACATCAGATTTTTCGTACTCGGGTACGAGCACTAGTGATGAGCATCGCTCTGGACGCCCTCTAGAAGTGACAACTCTAGAGATGACTGAAAACATTTATTGTTTAGTACTGGAAGACCGCAGAGTAAAGTTGTTTGAGATAGCAGAGATTGTAAACATATCAAAAAACGTGCAGGTAATATTTTAAGTAATGTTTTGGGCTTTCACAAGGTCTGTGCCAGATGGGTGTCACGCTTGTTGACACCTGATCAAAAGTTGCAAAGAAAAACTGTTTCTGTTAAGAATGTGGAGCTCTACCGTAAAATTCCCAGTGAATTTTTGAGACGGCTTATTACCATGGGTGAATCGTAGATACATCACTACGCTCCAGAAATTAAACCACAGACAAAACAGTGGATTGCGCCAGATGAACCAACTCCAAAAAAACTAAAGTAAATTTTGTAGGCTAACAAGGTTAAGGCGAGTGTTTTCTGGGGTGCACAGGGAATTGTTTTTATTGACCACTTAGCAAAGGGTAAAAGTACCACTGGTGACTACAACGCAAGCTTACTTACAACAAAAAACATAAAAAAAAGCTTATTGCATCACGACAATGTTTCGGACCATCGTTCAGTCATTGCAATAGGGAAAATGTGCAAATTAAAGTTCAAATTGCTTGAACATCTACCCTATTCGCCAGATCTAGTACCTGTTCCCAAACCTCAAAACATTTCTTGCAGGACGAAGATTTCACAGCACCGAGATCATTGATGCGGTTAAACAGCTTTTTGTGAACCTTAATAAAGCGCACTGTAGAGATGGTTTAATTAAATTAGAACACCAATATGACAAATATATTAGCCTTTCTGGAAATTATTGTTTTATATGCTATTTCCATTGAGAGGCCCGGGACTTATCAGTAAACCTTTCGACATGTGTGGACATGATGATGCTCCAAAATGAAGCAGATACGCGACCATGATGGTATATTGTAAAGTCAAATATTTTGCATTGAATCGGGATCGTTTTGGAAAATAGACAATCACCTTTCCCTTACCTGTGGAAGAAAATGTTACCTCGTCTGAGAATATCACGTTTTGCCCGTTGCAATTGGTATTTTCCTATTCGTTTGTGAAGGGTGTGTTGAATATTATCGTATTTTGGGAAAATTTGAGTTTTTTGGAAGGTGGGAACTATTTTTGTGATATATGTGATATGTGATATAAATTGGATTTCTAAAAATGTTTCAAAACATTGGTTTTCTTAACAATAATTTTAGTTCTTTTTCATATAGACTCCATTTTTACTTTCTCTACACATACTATGTACATAGTGTATAGAGAAGGTATTGTAAAGCACCTAACATCTCGATACCGAGATATCACCGGAAATACATGTTTTGGGTCCCCCTGAATCCAAAGAAAGCATTTTCAGAAAAGGATCCGTGTGTGTGTATGTGTGTGTGTGTATGTGTGTCTGTGTGTCTGTGTGTTTGTGGACAGCATAGCTCAAAAACGAAAAGACCGTTGAATACCAAACTTGGTATTTAAGTTTGGTATCTTGCAATGATGGGACACGAAGATTCTCTAGAAAATTACCCCCCACTCCCAACTACCCTTTACATGGAACTTTTTCGAAAATGTTGATTTTCTTAAAAATGGCGCTAACGATTTTGATTAAAATATCGTATATTAAAGATATTTATCTTACAAACAAAATGTATATCTTGAATTTTCTGGGAATAGCCTCTGAAGACTACTTTATTCTGGATGAATTTTACGAAATTTTGTATAACTGCTAAATCCTAAGAGATGGACAAAAACTTACTACATGAAGAATGTAGAGCGCTTTAAAACACACAATTTACGTAATATACATATTTTCGTGAAGTTGATTGTTTTTTTTTTTTTTTAGATATTCCTTGTTTTTGGTTTCAGCTTTCAAAAACTTATATTCTTCTCATACAGGAATTTGTGAACTCCTGTCCATACAAAAAAATTCAGTCACATAGCAACCGACTTTTGGCCATTACTTTAACCTATGCTACTCCATTAGAAGGAAGCAAGTAATAAGACTATTTGTGCTAATTTTTTCTCGATTAGTATGAAGTAAATAGAAGCCTAAGCTTTTTAACAATAATTTGTTGCAGAGATGTAGAGAAAGTCATGTGAATGGAACACATCAGATTTTTTCATTAAGAGAGAATTGATTGTGCCTGATGTGTTTGCGCACCATTCTGGGTGCTACATCCTTTCTTCTACAGAATATTGCTCTTCGGTAGAGTAAATCCTTAAAGAAGCATCATATTATTAACTGAACCGAATGTTGTGTATGAAATAGGTATGTCTGAAATTTAATGGTCGCTACGTGTTGATTGAACATCATTAAGAGAAGAGGAAGAAATGTTTGCTGCCTGCAAGAAGCGAACCTGCGACCCTCAGCAGAGGAGTAACCTACGCTTTAGAACAGTGCTACAGTGAATACACTTTGAAGATGTCAAGTTTAGTAATGCCGTACGATAGAAACTGTATCATGTTTTATGTCCTTAATATTTTAAGTTAACATTGATAGTTTGTTGTTGAAGAAACGTAACTTATGCATTTGTCTATGATTGTTGATCATATGGATTAGTAATATTAAGATTTGTTATTATAACAATATGTTGGTGCCGCCTCACAGCTGTAGCGCGGATGGTGTACACAAGGCCTTGTAGAATAATTTTAAATCCTTTAATTATTAAAATTTGAGATAACACCCTTTAGAAACAATACATTTATTTAAGTTAAAAGAACCTTATATTTTGCGTTGTAGACATGAATCATTGTTTTGGCGAGCGGTGTACATTGTATATACATGATAGAGAAAGTAAAAATATAGAAAAAGCAGAGAAGGGAAGCAGATGAAATGGAATGGTAGTAATCATTTGGGAGGCCAAGACCAAATTAAAAGGAGTGTACCGTCTCAGAAGAGAAGAGGAGAGGAAAGAGAGAGAGAGAGAGAGAGAGAGAGAGAGAGAGAGAGAGAGAGAAAGATATAAAAACTATTAATTTTCATTATTTATCTCAATATTTTTTATAGGTGGATTACCACCATTTTATATATCTTTAAAAATCAAAAGTGTCTAGAATTTCAATATTGAGCACTACATATTTTTAAATATTCAGTAGCATAGTCATGAGTGGCAATTATATTTCACAAATAAAAAGGAACTGTCACATGGCACTCCGTAAACATTTTAATTTATTTCTATCTTACTGCCAAAAATTATTTTTACGATAGCATATTTTTTTACGTGTTAATACATAGTTAAGAATGAGGCCCTTCCATAACAGATTTCAACTCTATTCTTGTTCTGTTCTTCCAGATACACTATACTATATAAGACTGAAGCGAATGTAAAACCTTTAAAATGGATCCCTTTAGAAGCTAGCAAAAGGACTAGAATGAAACTGCGACGGTCACATTTATTCCTGCTATCTCTGATTAGTTTATTATTAGCTATTCTTTAGTATATTATTCCTATTTTTCTTCGGCTAGTTGAATTTTTTGGTATCTATTAACCGGGCGTGACGGTAAAAGGAATTGTTTCAGATATAACACATTTATAACTATTGGTTTCAGTATTTTATTAACAAATTTACCAGTAATATTCACCATTTATATACACTTTATAATTCTCCGAGATCATAGCTGTAACTGTATTACGCGTTCCCTTAGAAGTGAAATTTAGATTTCGGTATCTCATTTCTTACGTAAATAATACGAGGGTCAGTGAATAACTTATGCATCCTATTTTTTTTTCTCCTTAAGTAAGTTAGCGATGTAAACAACTTGAATTTGGCTCAATTCCTCAAACCTTCTTCTCTAGTCCACTGCAGTAACAACTTTCAAAGCCAATAGGTGGCAGCACTGCTGCCTTTTTCAAAATGGCTGTCATCGATGTGCGCATTAGACAGCACTCCGTAATTGAATTCCTGAAAGTGAAACGCCCATTCGCATTTATGAAAGAATGGAAAATGTATACGGTGCTGCAACAATGGATGGCAGCACTGTTAGAAGATGGTTCCGTCGCTGTAATGAAGCAAAGGGTCAAACACATTGGCTGATGAAAATCGGAGGGGTAGGCCGGTGACTGCAATGACTCTACTCAACATTGAGCGAGTGGATGAGATCATTCGTTCTAACCGCCGGGTAACAACGTTGTGTTCCATTATGCCCCTCAGTAACGATTATTCAACAACTGTGGTACTCAAAAGTTTGTTCACGGTGGGTACCAAGAATGTTAACCGACGAGAATAAGGAGACAAGAAAAACAATAGCCGTCGAACTCTTGCGACGCTTCAATTTGGAGGGAGAGGAATTTCTGGAAAGCATTTTGACTGGAGACGAACACATGGATTCATTTTTTGGAACCTGAAACGAAAAGGCAGTCAATGGAATGGCATCGCACAACCTCACCGAAGAAAACATAATTAAAAACTGTGCAATCGGCAGGGAATGTGATGGCGATAGTGTTTTGGGATGCACAGGGTTTGATTCTGGTTGAATTTTTGGAGCAGGGATACACAATAAATTCTTTCAACCTCAAAGAACTTAAAGCCCGTCTTCGGCGAGTTCGCCCAAAAAAAAAAACATGGCGGATGCTCTTCTTTTGCATGACAATACAAAACCACTAACCAGTCATCACACCACTGAGGATTGTGAAAATTGGATAAGAAGCCTTATCTCATCCCCCATACCTAGCACCATCTGACTACCATCTGTTTGGGCCGCTAAAGGAAGCTTATCGTGGGATTTGTTTTTAAGATGCAGAGGCCGTGAATACGTCTGTGCGTCAATGGCTTCAGAAGCAAGACCGTGCATTTTACCACACTGGCATACATGCTCTTGTTAAAAGGTGGACCAAATCTGTGGAAAAGGACGGGGATTGCACTGAAGAGTGACAATTTAATCCTCAATGTTATGGATTTCTTGCTGTGTAATCAAAGTTTAATTTTCTTACATTATAAAAGAGAGAGACTGACCCTCGTATGTAAGACCGATCTACTGTGAGGAAAAACTGAGTGTACTGCTACACAAAGAAGAACAGAACTGCGCAATAAATAAGGACGAACTGCCTTGTACAATAAATCAGAACGGACTGTCTGAGGACTTGTGTCTGTGTAGAATATATATCGAACACCCTTGTTCTGCCTAATCATTACACCTGTACTCTAATTAGACTGTTCTTCCTTCTCATGGGCCAATAGAAAGTATCCTACTATTCACTTAGGTTGCTAACTCTCAGTAACTTTCCAGTAACTTTCATAATCTCACCACCCTCTCGAGCTCAAGGACGTTCTTTTATACATTTCCCCTCAACTTCTTGGCTGTTGTCCGACCAAAATTGCGAAAGATTTTTCTTTTATGACCCATACACAGTATCGGCTGTCTCGTCTCTGTTATAACTAAGCCTATACAAACATTCCCTAATAGTTTAATTTTATTTATATATTTTTATATTTATTTACATTATCTTGCTTATTCATTATTTGCATCTTCTTGCATTCTATAGTACTGCCTCAAAACTTAAGTGAAGGCCCTATAATGATGAAAGTAAGTATCATTTTTGCATTAAATTCGTAAAAGATTATAAAAACATGTGAATTTCACAACACTTATATTTACATATCTGTATCCATTAAACTTATTAATGGTGTGGAAGGTTTACTGTAATTAAAACAAAACGATGTTACTTAATGCAAATTGCAACAAATTTAATTGATCTGATAGGTTAACCTTTACTTAACCATTAGTATAATTACATTTTGGTAAAACATAGCTAATAATCTATGAACCAATGCATATTGTATCCTGCTCGTTTAACCTTCGCTTAAAAGGCAATTACAAAATTTGTCTAAATTGAACATACCGTGGGAATACGAGGGCTGTTCAGAAAAGAATGATCATAATTTTATTACCGTCATAATTTCTCGTGCTAAAATGCAATATTATTATATTCTGTTAGCTTAATGTGAAATAAACACGCCGTAGTAGTTTCATTGTTGGTACTCCTGGTTCCCGGCAGGCAAGTTCAGACATGTTCAGTATCGCCTACCGCTACAATGGAGGTAACACGCGAGGAACAATATGCGGCTTTGAAATTCTGCTTTCGTCTCAGCATATCTTCAGCTGAGGCCTATACAATGTTACAGGAGGCCTATGGAGAGTCTCTTCTTCCCTACAAAACAGCTCGAAAGAGGTTTAAAATATTTAAAGAGGGGATACAATCAATTTCAAAGGACCCGGTGCTTCAGTTACTGCTCTTAAGGAGGAAAACGTCAACACCGCTGCTTCCATTGTGAGAGAGGATTGACGAATTACCTTACGATCACTTTCTGAAATACTGAACATTACATTGAATGCCACCCACACGTTGGTGATAGAAACATTACACATGAGACGTTTGTGCGCAATGGATTCCAAGTCTGTTGATTCCCGAACAAGAGGGCATTCGCGTGCAGGTCTGCATGCAGTTAAACTGATATTAGAGGAAGATCCGGAGTTTCTTTCAATGTAATCGCTGATGATGAAACTTGGCTGCATCATTTTGATCTTGAGAGCAGACAGTAAAGTTCAGTGTGGAAATCTTTATCACCAACCCACAAAAAAGCAAAAGTGGATGCTTCTTCTGGGAAAGCTACGGTCATCTCATTCTTTGATATTCATGAAATGGCTTTATCAGCATGTTGTACCTGCACACACATCAGCAACTGGACGATACTACAGGGATGTCCTGAAAACATAGCAAAGGTCCCTAACATAATATAAGGAGTTCTTTATCCCGACGCGGAAGGGCTAGGAGACCGCGTCTCAGGTCTCACCGAACTACCTGGGTCTACATTCAACTTCCAACACCATCCCTTCGCCGAGAAATGTATTTCCAAATCGCAGTCATCATGATGAAAGGGCTCCACCATCGCAGTCTACGCCGACACTTACCGAAAGAGAGCCGTTGGATAAAATGAAGATGAACTGAAGGCACAGGAATTTCGGGGGAATAAATAAATCCCTCGAGCATTTGCCTGGTGAACCGGAAACCCGCCCATAAAACCCATGGGGTCAAAGAAGTCAACCGTGGTATTTGATCCCACGATCACCCACACGCCAGTCTCAGACGAAACGCCTGAGCTACCTGCTCGGTAGGGACGGCTGTAAATTAAAGATATTAAGATATCTACGATATACACAGAATATCCTATATTAACCCATGGCTTGTATGCATTGCTGACATTTGGGGATGAATTTCCCATTAAGTCGATGCAATTCGTCTTCCAAAGTAAATTTCAAGGAGAATGTTTTGTTTTCTCGGTGTGACGGTTTCATTTGTTCATTATTAGCCCCTCTACCATGTACATCATAGGTAGGGGAACATTCCTACAGCAAAATTCGATATCAAGATGTTGAAGGAAATGCATGTTTTCAGATCCCTGCAGGATCCCCTTTCAAGAAAACACTTTACAAGGAAAACATTTGAACATTTTACTTTTGTCACAGATATCTGAATGATATTGACTAAAATATTTAGCATATTAAAGACATCTTCCCGACAAATAAAATCCCAAACTTGAAGTTTCTGAAGTCTATTTTCTCTGGTTTACTTTTGCATAACTGGTACACCATAATATACATAAAAATTGATGTACAACAGATGCAGATATCGTTAAAATATAGTATTTATATCGTACAATTATATAATTTGGACATACATTCTTTTAGAGATATCTATTTCCGACAATTTTTTGCTATAGGTTGAATTTACCAATGCAATTTTCTCAACTGGAAAGTTGTCATTGCTTTTACTTATTTTATTCCTGACCGTATTAATAAAATATAATTTCAATGTCATCGCAGAGCCACCACCTTTTAAAGGATTTGAACATCGCTTTAGCCTAATATATTCCATTATGCCCCTTGAAACTACCAGAAATATGTAAAAAGTCCACGTCTGTCACTTTCATATCAATTAGCTTGAAATAGATGGAAGGATAAGGGTTTAAAGGAATATTTTGTTGCAGAATATGTACAGTAAGTCACGTAACTGGAACATTCAGGATTTTTTTTACTTTTTTTTTTTTTTTTTAGATTTAGCTAAACGTCACAGGGTGTGCGTTAGGAAAAGATGAAAGAGCTAAAATTAACTTATTTGAGTCCAAACAAAGTTTTTCAATAAACTTAAAAATCTAATGTGATCCATTCACATAACTTTCTTTACATCTGTGCAAAAATAATATTAAAAAGCATATGTTTCTATTTACTCCTTCCTAATCGAGAAATCATTACAGAAATATTCTTATTGCTTGCTTCCTTGTAAGTAGAAGCAAAATAAAGGGGTGCCATAGATTAAAGTGATAGTCAAACGTTGGCTGCTGTGTGACTTGTTTGTATGGACAGGAGTTGACAAATTACTGTATGAGATAATAAATAATAATCATAAATATCTAAAAAACAATTAACTCCACGAAAAAAATGAATATAACATAAATTGTGTAATTTAACGTGCTCTACATTTTTATGTGGTAAGCTCTTGTCCATCTCTTACGGTTTATCAATTATGCACAATTCCGTAAAATTCATCCAGAATAAAGTAGTCTTCAGAGGCTATTCTCAGAAAATTCAAGATATACATTTTATTTGTGAGGTAAATATCTTTAATATACGATATTTTAATCAAAATCGTTAGAGCCATTTTTAAAAAATCTGATGTGTTCAATTCACCAGACTTTCTCTACATCTCTGTAAAAATTATTGTTAATAAGCTTATCTTTTATTTATTTCATGCTAATCGAGAAAAATTAGCAGAAATAGTCTTATTTCTTGCTTTATTGTAAGTAGAAGTGAAATAAGGGAGTACCATAGGTTAAAGTGAAGGCCAAAAGCTGGTTGCTATGTGACTGATGTGCCTTTGTTAGTATGGACAGGAGTTGACAAATTCCCGTATGGAAAAGTATAAGTTTTACAAAACTGAAACCAAGAAAAAGGAATACCTCAAAAACGATCAACTCCAGAAAAAAAATGTACATAACATAAATTGTGTTTTAACGTGCCCTACATTTTTTGTGCGTTAAGTTTTTGTCCATCTCTTACGGTTTAGTAGTTATGCAAAATTCATCCATAATAAAGTAGTCTTCAGAGGCTATTCCCAGAAAATTCAAAATATACATATTATTTGTCAGGTAAATGTCTTTAATATATGATATTTAAATCAAAATCGTTAGAGCCTTTTTGTAGAAAATAAAAAATTTGGAAAAAAGTTCCATGTAAAGGGTAGTTTTGGGTGGGGGGATTTTTCTCAAAACCTTCGTGTCGCATCCCTGGAAGATACTAAACTTAAATACCAAGTTTGGTATTTTACCGACTTTTCATTTTTGAGTGATTGTGCTCACAGACACACGGACACACACACACACACACACACACACACACACACACACACACACACAAGGACCTTTCTATGAAAACACTTTTTTTTTTTTTGGATACAGGGGACCCTAAAACATATAGAACATATAGAATTTTTTGGTGGAGTGCAATACATTCTCTATACACTATGTACATAGTACGTATAGAGAAAGTAAAAAAAAAAAAACTTTTGGAAAAAAGTTCCATGTAAAGGCTAGTTGGGGGTGGGGGGCTTTTCTCAAGATATTCATGTCGCATCCCTGGAAAATACTAAACTTAAATATCAAGTTTGGTATTTTACCAACTTTTCGTTTTTGCGTTATCGTCTTCACAGACACATGGACACACGAACACACAGACACACACACGGATCTTTTTCTGAAAATTCTTTTTTTGGAAACAGGGGGCCCTAAAGCATATATTTCCGGTGAAATCTCAGTATCGAAGTTTTGAGTGGAGTGCAATAACTTCTCTATACACAATGTACATAGTACGTGTAGAGAAAGTAAAAATACAAGGCTGGAAATGACATTTCAAAACATTCTAAACGGATGGTAACTGGATTCAGGGAATTCTAGTATATCGGCGGTAAGGCATTTTCGGGTATATTGACATTATTAGCAGCTCAAGAGGAAATATGTATGGCTATAAAGACTATATAGTAGGTTACTGAATTTCTTTATTCATTTTATTTATTTACGTTGCACTATGAGATAGAGAGGTAAATTTAAAGCGTAGAGCAAATATTAAGGTAATAAAAACACTCAAGGAAAGTACGATTATTTATATTCCTGAGTCTACTTTACAGTTTTACTTTCTATAGCACATATGTAAATACAATGTAGCTAATGTCCAGAGAAGGTATTGAATTCTAGCCAAAGTTTAATGTAGAGATTTTACCGGAAATATGTTTTGAGGTCGCCTGACTTAAAAAAATCATTATTACTTTCTCTAGCCGTATGTACACACAATGTACATATTAGGTAAAGAAGGTATTGTATTCAACCCAAAAATTAGATGTCAATATTTCACCGAAATTTTGTTTTGAAATCCCCTGAGTCCGAAAAAAGCATTTTCACTTTTTGTACACGTGCTATGTACATGGTGGATTGAGAAGGTTTATTGTATTACACCCAAAAATTCGATACCGAGACATGTTTTAGGACCCTCTGAATCCAAAAGAAACATGTTTATAAAAATGTTCTTTTGTGTGTGTGTGTGTCTGTGTGTGTGTCTGTATGTGTGTGTGTGTCTGTGTGTGTCTGTGTGTGTGTCTGTGTGTGTATGTGTGTGTCTGTGTGTGTCTGTGTGTGTCTGTCTGAGTGTGTCTGTCTGTGTGTCTGTGTGTGTCTGTGTGTGTCTGTGTGTGTCTGTGTGTGTGTGTCTGTGTGTGTGTGTCTGTGTGTGTCTATGTGTGTCTGTGTGTGTGTCTGTGTGTGTGTCTGTGTGTCTTTGTGTGTGTGTCTGTGTGTGTGTATCTGTGTGTCTGTGTGTGTCTGTGTGTTTGTCTGTGTGTCTGTGTGTGTGGTGAGTATAACTCAAAAACGAAGAGTCTTTAATATTTAAGTTCAGTATTTTTCAAGGATGCGACACGTAGATTTTCAAGAGAATCCCCCACCCAAACTACCGTTTACATGGAATATTTTTCGAAAATGTTTATTTTCTCAAAAACAGCTCTAAAGATTTTGACTACAATACCGCACATTAAACATATTTATATAACAAATAAGAGGTATACTTTGAATGTTCTGGAAATAGCCTGTGAAAACCTCTTTATTGTGGATGAGTTTTGCATCAGTTTGTGTAACGGTTAATTCGTAAAAGATATACAAAAGCTTAATACACAAATTTGTGGATCTTGTAAAGATACATAATTTATACTATGTATGTTTTTCTTGTAAAGTTGATAGTTTTTGGGATATTCTTTGTCATTGGTTTTTAGTTTTGAACTACATAACTTTTCTCGGACGTGGCAATGAAATGGGAACCTTTTTTTTTTGTAGTGTTTAACGCCCGGTTTAACTACTTATGGCACCACAGGCGATGACACTAATGATACATGAATGAAGATGGAGCACCGGTGGAATGCGATGGCAGGGGAAACCGGCGAACCCGGAGAAAACCCGCTCCAGGGCCGCTTTCTCCACCACAAATCTCACATATCTAATCACTCAGCCACGGCGCGGCCTCAAAGGGAACTGAAGCTCAAAGGTTTCATATAGCGACAAACTTATAGAGGATTTGACTTTAGCATAATGTATTTCCTTATGTCCCTTCTAACTGAAAAGGAAACATGTAATAACACCAATTCTGCTGATATTTATCTCGATTAGCATAATGCAGATAAAAGAATACTCTTTTGTAAGAAAAATTTGTATTTGAAACAGCTACAGAAAATTATGTAAATGGAGAATATCAGATTTTCAAAATAAAAACTGTAGGCAATTTCTGATTTTTATACAATTTGTAGAACCATTCTCAGCTATGCGTCTGTGTCTTGTAAATCCAACAAAATGCACAAGCTTACAAAATTAGATTTTATTTTGAGATAATTATGGGTATTTTACTATGCACAGAGAGCAATTAATTTATTCGTACTACGACGTTTACATTGCCAGCATATAGAACGAAGTTCATACAATCCTTGGGTCAGGGGCGGTTCTTCAGCTGAAGCAAGTGAAGCGTCGTTTCATTTGTTTTTTACCAGGTACATTTGAATGAAATTTTATATATATATATATATTAAACATCTCATGTATAAATAATCCACTACCACATAGAGGAATATAGTTGTACGAAATCTTAATTTAAGAGCTAAAATCTCGTTCCTTAGTGTTTTTGCGGCAGTAGCAGGGATTAAGAAAGAAACCAAAAAAGGAAAGAAGAAGAAAAAAAAGCGAATGAAATGGGAAAGCCTCAATATTCATGAGCAGGTAAAGGGAGATTCATTAGTAAATTTATATGGAAACCGATAGAAAAAGAAGTATTTGTTAATAAATTAGAAAGAAGATTAGGGGAAAGCAACGCAGGCACAGCGGAGGAACTAACGCATATAATAGCAACGGCTGCGGGAACAATGAAAGTCCAAATGCATGGTAAGGTAAAACGATTCAATGGTTGGTAGGACCAGCAATGCAGAGCTGTAAAGAAACAAGCAGAGGAGGCTCTGTCAAAATTCAGAAGGGAGATGACATTAGGAAACTGTTTACAAAAAAGCGAAGTGAGTATAAACAGCTCTTACGGGAAAAGAGAACTACATGGCAAGACAAAATTACTCAGAAAATTAGTAATATGTTAACACGGAGGGATAACGCTGAGATGTGGCAAGTAGTAAAACATTTAAGAGGCAACCGTCAGGCGCCCAACGAAATTTCTCCCAGAAAATGGGCAATGCATTTTATGGGAATATTCGGGAAAGGTGAAAGGGAAGGAATTTTTATAAAGGAACTGCAAATTTTGGGAAATCTTGAGATCCCAATACTGGACGAAGAAATATCAGCACGAGAAATAGCACAGGCGCTAAGGAGTCTGAAGGAAGGCAAAGCTCCAGGGTTGGATGGGCTGCTCCCGGATGTTTTTAAAGCCGCAGCCAATGTTAATGAGTTTGGTAGGAGTATGCTCCAGATATGTAACAGATTGTTTATTGAGGGGAATTACCCTACCTGTTGGGGAAAAGGCATTATTCATCCCATTTATAAAGGGAAGGGAACTATTGGAAATCCGGATAACTAAGGGGGTTTACTCTTTTGCCAATTAGGGAGAAAATTTATTGTAGAGTGTATTAAAACCGAATAAAGGACTGGGAATCTAAATTTGGCAAACTTTCAAAATTTCAAATGGGTTTCAGAGAAGGACACATTACCATAGATGCCGCTTTTATATTAGATACTTTAAGGACGAAGCAACTGTTAGTTAAGCGGGGAAAGCTTCACTGTGCTTTTGTGGACTTGACTCTATCAATCGAAATGCATTATGGTACAAACTAGGCAGAAAGGGGTTATCAAGTAAAAGGGTTAGAGCATTGCAGGCAATGTATCAAAATGTCAAATTCTGTGTGAAGTACGACAGAAACAGAGTGTCCGAGAGCTGCCGAAGCTATAGGGGAGTGAGGCAGGGTTGTATTTTATCTCCCTTGCTATTTAATCTCTTTATGGATGATATTACTGATACAATGATAGCAGAGAATATTCAAGTGCCAGTAGTAGCGGATTTGCAGATCCCAACACTTTTATACGCAGACGATTTAGTATTGTGCTCTACGACAGTAAACGGATTGCAACGAAGACTGGACAAACTTAAGAACTATTGCGATGAATGGCTACTTACAGTTAATGTGAATAAGACTAAGGCAATGACTTTCAAAAAGGGTTGTGTTTATAGCAGGGAGGAGACTTGGACATATGCAGGACAAATACTGGACAATGTTAAATCTTTTGTGTACTTAGGACTCACATTTACAATGAACGGAAAATGGTCAAAACTCATTGACATTGCGAAACACAAGGCATGGGTGAAAGCGGCGGAAGCTCTCCGGATACGCTGCAGAATTCCGAATATCTCCATAACTTTAATGGAAACTGTATACGGAGCGACAGTTAGATCCACGATGACATTCGGAGGAGAAATATGGGGGTGGGAACAAACAGGAAATCTGGATCAATTGAGGACCCAATTTTTGAAAGGAATTCTGGGTGTAGGGAGGGGTACGGCAAACTGCGTAATAATGAGGGAATTCGGGGCACATAGCGAAACGATAGAGTGCAAAATCAGAGCAGTTAAATATTGGATGAGAATCGTTCACGGAAACCAATCTCTAATTAGGGCAGTCTGCTACCGTGAACAGTTGCGAATGGAAGGTAATTTGACGTGGGCATCAAAATTAAAGAAAGGGTTGGAAACCATTGGGATGGGGGACATTTGGATGGCGGGGCAGGAAAACAGGCGAAGTATTTGGAGAAAAATTAAGAAACGTCTCTGTGATATTGACAGACAGCAAATGATTGCGCAATGCACAGAGAAGGTGTCATTAGAAGTACAGTCTGGGCTGAAATCGGAGTGGGGTATGGAGCAATACATCAAAACAGGTACCAAACTCATTAGAGAGGGGCTCGCGTGGATTAGACTAGGAGCATGGAGGAGCACGAACATTTCTGACGAGAATGGTACGAGAACCTGTCCCATTTGCGAGGAGGAAGAGTCGTGGACTCACATCTTGGCAAGATGTAGGGGGTACGGAGGAATGGCGGGAAAAATATTTGCCGCGATTTTTTTACCACTGCGAATGTAGGGATAGAAGTATGTTGGACGCTACTGGCAGGCACGGAAAACATGGACAGGCTAGGTAAATTTATACTTAAGGCAAGACAGCTGAGATCTGAGGAGGCTGCCAATAGAGAAGGGGGGGGGGAATAAGATCAACTAAACAAAAGTGACTACAATGTTCTACATACATATATATTATGTCATACTTAGGTCACCGTTGTACTTTGGTTGTATATATTATGTGTATATATCTTTTACGTGTAATTATCTATTATAAGAGGGTGCATTTATGAAGGTGTACTCTGTGCTGTAAATTTAAATTGTTATTTTTGAATATCTTTGTATCTTTATTTTCGGATTCACTCTTAATTTTATTGTTGTTTAATATTGCTTTTGACTGTGTATTTCCTTTGTCTCTTTTTTTCTTTTAAGTCTTTGTTGTGGTTGTTGTTTTAATATTGCTTGTAATGTGTATTACAAAAGCACGTACGGTCTGTGGACCCGTGCGACTGTTGAAATTCTATGTATGATATTGCTATGTTAATAAATACACTTATTCATTCATTCATAGTCAAATCAAGTTTGGATTGTATATGTGCTGCTTACTAACACAAACCACCTGCTTTGAGGCTATAGTACAGCTAAACTCAGGGATTTTTTTGGATTAGAAGGTTCTGTTATAGAAATTATTTGGTGGCAATTGAAACCTGTTGTAAGCTTAGAAACATTGGGTGATAGAATACATTCCCTTTCAAATCGCTTTTCAACCTTCGAAGCTCTCTAAATCAGTCCATCAGTATCAATGCAGTTCAGGTGCGAAAACAATCTAAACGTAGTTATAATTATTATCATCTTTGTGTTTATGGTCTTGAAAGTTCCCTACTAACATAACAAACAATGTCTCTCTTGTTAACATTTAAACCATGGGTGACTAGCAGTAAATCCCCAAAATGGCAGTGTGTTGCTTGTTACAACAGACTTTCTCACGGTGGATAGAGGACGATAAAAATGACATGATAATTACTGGTAGATCAAGTTAATTCACATCGTTTCGGCACATAAAGTGCAAAGAAAATTTGTGAAGTATGACATCAGAGGCTTTAAAAGCTTGTGATAAAAGCATATCTCAAGAAAAATCGCTTGACGCTAGTTTCAACACTGAGTATTTCGGTGGACAGAAGTTTTTCTACACTCATAATCAAAACCGAGGCGGCTGGCTCAAGCGTTTCGTCTGAGACTGACTGGGATCGATTCCCACGGCCAACCTCTGTGATCCATGGGTTTTAACGGTGGTTTTTCCGGGTCAAACCACAAATGTTGGGAAGGATTCTTCATTCCCCCGGAATTCCTGCCTCTTCATTTCATCTCCATTTTATCCAATCGGTCTCTTTCAAGATTATAAGTGCCGGGAGGACTGCGATGATAGAACCCTTCCGTCGTGGTAACTACGCTCTGGAAATACAACTCTCTGCGGCGGAATGGTCGGACGTGCGGAGCGAGCTCATAACGCTCCCCTCGACGGGATTGAAGAACTGCTTGGAAACTGTTAGGGGTCCGCCACGGTGACTCCTTTCCCGCCGTCCGGTTTCGGCCGCCCATTGTAATTACTCTCATTTTATCCTATCTTCCTTGGGTCTGAGGTACAATAAACCAATGGATGTAGTGTGAAATCCTCTACGAAATGAAGTCACCCATCTTCTCATTACAATGACGCAAGAAAATCTTTTGTCGAGATCTTAATTCACAAGGGTTATTTGCAAGATCTAATGGGCAGGCAGGCGTTCACGATGACATTATCGAATAGTGGAGCAAGGACAAAAGAGCCAACTTAATGTAAAACTGGATGTAAAAATTGGATGAGTTATTTTATGTGAAAAGATCTTCAGTTTTTAGGCTACAGTTGTCAGTGGACGTGAGCAGCAAATTTATAATCATATGAAACAGGGTATCGAATTACTTTAACGAGGAGCACTTTATTCAACAAATATCTCCAGTTTAGTTTACTAGTCTTATCTTTGAACTAGACGTTATCGCGGTGCATAGTTCCACCTTGTCTTAATCAAAGTCATGCTGCACCTTACAAGGTCACAGTGATAATTCAATTTCCGAGCGTGTCCGGGGGAAGCCGCTTGCTTATCTTTTGTCATAAATAACTCGAATCGTCGTTCACGTATCATATGTTTGACTCAAGGACGCCTTCTTACCTATGATGGTAAGCTATCTAGGGCACCCAAGCGGAAATTGGTGCATCGTAAGGTTTCTCTAGCTGACCTTGTGCGATGAGTTGAGAGGAAAAGGCTGCTTACTAGGCCAGAACACGGGTATCCTCTCTCCGGACGTTTTCGCTGTGTCATTTAGAGATGCGCTGCTGAATGTGCAAAGTCATCTAACGGTGAGCTTCAGATAATGCGTAGAGTACATACAGGTAATAAGACAACAATGAATTCCAGAGTGGCAGGTGCTAGCAGGAAGTATAACACCGAGCGCATATAATATGCAATTTATGGACATTTATACCACGCTATGGGTGTACGCTTCTAGTTAGAGATAATAGGATGGTGTTCTAAACCAGCACAATCACATGAAGCGTAAAATAAAATTAGTAACAATGAATCAAGAAAATATTGAGCACTAATAAAATTCAATCAAGGAAGTAGCTTTAATGTCCAAGAAATTCCTTCCCGGTATGAAAAGCTGTGCCCCAGTTAAACACAAGCACAACAAAACACCTACGAACTATTGATTTTAATCCCGGAAATTCCCAATAAGTAATAGCTATCCCTACACAAGTAGGATGCCATTTTATGGGCTCTATATTATTATTATTATTATTATTATTATTAGCTGAGGAAAAATATAGCCCAGGATTGCTCTTTGTTTCCATATTCTGCATTGAAATGAAATAAGAAACCATGCTTTAAAGAGCACTTTGACACAGTAATGACTCTGCCATTCTTTAAAAGTTCTACAAACAGGAATGTAAATTACCATATACAATTTTATTCGGTTTAGTTGTCTTGTCTGTTCCGAAACCAACCAATTCAATCCTGATCCCTATATAAAATAGGAAATATATAAAATAGGAGTAGGCAATATTTTAAATTCAACATTTTTACATTTCATGTACGGTTACCCGACAAATGCCACCGTGCAGGGTAATTATATTCTTGTGAATATAAAAAATACTACGCTACTTCTAAGCCTAGATAAAAAAAAAATCTGATGTGTTCCATTCATATAATTTTCTATACTTTTCTACAACAAATTATTCTTAAAAAGCTAATGTTTCTATTTACTACATGCTAATCGAGAAATAACTATTACTTATTTCCTTGTAAGTAGAAGCGAAATAAGGGAGTGCCATAGGTTAAAGCGACAGTCAAAAGCTGGTTGCTATGTAATTGAAATGCTTTTGCTTGTATGGATAGGATTTGACAAACTCCTGTGTGAGAAACGTATACGTTTTTTTAAAGCTGAAACCAAAAACAAGGAATACTTAAAAAAACGATCAACCCTACAAAAATAATGCATATAACATAAATTGTGTGCTTTAAAGTGCTCTACATTTTTTGTGTGGTAAATTTTTCTCAATCTCTTTAACAGTTATGCAAAATTCCGTAAAATTCATCCAGAATAAAGTAGTCTTCAGAGGCTATTCCCACAAAATTCAAAATATACATTTCATTTTTCAGGTAAATATCTTTAATATATGATATTTTAATCAAAATCGTTAGAGCCATTTTTGAGAAAATCAACATTTTCGAAAAAAGTTCCATGTAAAGGGTAGTTTGCGGTGAGGGAATTTTTCTCAAAACCTTCGTGTCTCATCCCTGGAAGATACTAAAATTATATACCAAGTTTGGTATTTTGCCGACTTTTCGTTTTAGAGTTATCGTGTTCACAGTCACATGGACACACGGTCACACGGACTTTTTTGTGAAAATGCTTTCTTTGGATACGGTGAAATCTCGGTATCGAAGTTTTGGGCAGAGTGCAATACCTTCTCTATACACTATGTACATAGTACGTGTAGAGAAAGTAAAAAGTACCCCGAGTTGTTTACTTTCTCTTTAAGTTGTACGACAGTAAAGGAAACCGGAGAACCCAGAAAATACCGACCCCTAAGGCGCTTTGTCCACCATAAATCCCACATGTCATCGTCTGGAATCGAACTGGGGTTGCCTCGGTAAGAGGCGATGGTCTAACCATTCGCCACGGCACGGCCCATTCAAAACAGTGAACCAGAATATATCTTAATCGGCAGTAAGACATGAAGATACCATGTATACATCTAATTTCTATATTCACAACACTTGATGTAGCTAGTGAAGGAAGATTTCACATCTAGATTTCACATAATTACACTCTTGAGGTCTACCAACAAATATGCTGTTCAGAGAAAGGTGTGTGTCCGCGATTTTTAGGAACACAATATTTCAAAAAGAAATCTTCAAGAGATACAAAATTTGTAAGCTCACATCTTTCGAGCTTTTCAAGAAAGTTCAATATTCTTAGATTGCATCAAAACGTTTTATTATTTGTTATGTTCTGCAAAATTACACTAACAATTTTGATAAACATACCTCATGTTTACAATATTTTTCTGACAAATAAGTGTCCGGCCCCACTGGTAGGACACAGGATATTTGCAAACGAAATGATTTTGAGGAATGGAAATTTGGGATGGAAACTTTCCAGCCTTCCAGGTCTGAGTTCAAGGTACTTCCCCGAGATTTTCCAGTTATGAGGTACAATAAAAAATCATGGAAGATGGGCGGAATTTGAAAACAAACCTCCCAAATAGGAGTCCATGCTTTAACGAACTCGACCATCGTGTCGGTAATGTATCATCTTGAATGCTATGTATGAAAAACACATCTTATAAAATTAACTTGCAGAATATAAAAAACAAACACAAATTGGGTACAAAAGGTAACCAGAATGAAATATTTAAAACTTTTACTTTCTCTTCTTTCAAACATAGCACATAGGCACAGAATGTATTGCATTCTACCAAAAAATTTGATACCGAAATTTCACTGTTAATACACGTTTTTTTGTCCCATGAATCCAAAGCAATATTTGGAAAACAAGTCCGCATGTGTGTATGTATGTGAACAGCATAGCCCAAAAGTAGAAAATCCATTTTCTTATTTTCTCAAAAATGGCTATAATTTTTTTTATTCAAATACGGTACATTAAATATATTTAGATGACAAATAAAATGAATAACCTCTAAAGGATTCCTCATTCTGAATGGCTCTTTTTCATAGCTGTTAAACTGCTATTACTCAATATGGATACTCTCAAAATACGTACACAATTTATGTAAAAATATTTTTATTCTGGATCTATTCTGGAGGTATTCCTGTTTACATATAACATTTTTCAAATACTTATCAATACCCTTCTCAGATGGGAAACAGTTATTCGTATTTTCTCTTCCTGGTCAAGCAAAAACAAGAGAATTTCGGTAACATTATATAGGGACCGGAATTGAAAATTTATCTATCACGATAGCTTATAAAACGGGATAGGAGATAAGAAAATACTTGTTTGTAAGAATATTTCGCTGCGGAATAGGTAGTAAAAGCTGTGTGACTGCAGCTAATCAGATTTTTTATACATTACATCTGGATGAAGAAGACTTTATGGGGTATTTTAGGATAAATATTTGATATTACAGTCAATCCCGTTTGAGAAAATAAAAACTAAGGAAATATTTCACAGGTAAAGCGTAATTTGTCAAAAGGGAGTTTCGTGAAAATCTTCGGGTCGTATCTATGGAAGTTCCTCAACTTAAAAGTTTCATGTTTGCTATTTAACTGGCTTTTTGTTTTTGATTTGCCCTTCCACAGGCTTGTACTTCTTTACACACACAGATACAGTCTTATTTAAAATGCTTCTTTTTTACATTAAGAGGATCTTAACATATATGTTTTTGGTGGTGTGTTGCTAAAGAATTAGTAGGTAGAATACACTACTGCTTAGAGGTAATAAATAACCTGCAGAGAAAATACTAGGAGAAATAATTTATGATAGGCTACAATTACTCGTACAGCACTTTCTCTACCGACTGTCATTTAGTTTTGTGTAGCCTTCTAAAACTATTCCTATGAAAAATTATTTTTCTGCTCATAAAATTTCGCAGAAATAGTTAAGTACAGATTTTGTTGTACAAAGGGAATAGTTAAAGGTTTAAGAACTGGACACTATGTGCTGATTTTAAAATTCAAATGCAATCGCGTAAGAGTGCATAGCAACAAAAGTATACAATATAACAAAGGTGCTGAACATAAAGCAATAATAACTGTAATCTCGTAATGGCTTATGTGAAAAAAGTGACTATAAACAATTGATGTGCTTTAAAAAGATCTATGGTTTTTGTAATTGCTTTCGGTTACCGCTCACAGTTATCAGTTATACAAAAGAATACAAAACGTTCTTATGTATGACGAGGACTTCACAGACTTTTTCTACAAATTTCAAGATATTAATCTTATTCATCATGTAAATATGCTTAACATATGGTATTTTAGGCATAAACGTTACAGATATTTTTGAGAATGTAAATAAATTGATAACATTTCCTATATGAAGAGTAGTTTGGTCCTGGATGGAATTGTTTAATATCTTTCTTTGGCATATTTTGAAGATGTTGAACTTACATATACATTTGGTATTTATTGAGCTTTTCGTTTTCAGTAACTTATGCTGTTTACACACAAATACACGAGCAAATCTATTTGTAAACTGCCCTTTTTTTCGGAATCAGAGGTCCTCAAAGTTCGTACTTCAGCTGAAATCTCGATATAAATCTTTGGATGTAATGGAATGCAGTTACCTAATCATAAATTGACATATAGAGGCTTCCTGTCTTCCTAGTTTTATCTCAAATATAGGTTCCGAGCGAGTTGCAAGTGGTGCACTCTAGTGGCAATGCCGTGCGTTATGTTCAGTGCGTATGCGATAGTAAAAGACGAATTTTTTGTTGGGATATCTAAAGTTAGTGATTGTGTTAAATTTAGTTGATTTTTTTCACACAAGCTGTGTGTAGGACTGGAGTTGGATAAGAAGAGTCACATGAAAAATTCAATACCATAGCCGGGATTTGAACCACGGATCGCTCGGTCTCTAACCGGTTGCTCTACCACTGAGTAACCATGGCAACATACCGGCGTGGCTTTAATTTCTCAACTGACTCGGATGTTTCCGTGTAAACCACAGGGTGATCTCGAATTATTTTGAGATGACATACCCCAATGGCGACTTACAATGCGATAAGTACTTTAGGTCCCGGGCTTCATGGAATAGCCAACTATTATGGTCAATTAGGTTTAATTTAATATAAAGTAATAACATTAATTGACTGCCTCCGTGGTCAGCAGGGACGGGGAATTTTTTAACCAGAATTATTCCCTATACCTCATAGAGACTGGAAGTTTGAATGTGCGAGTAAATGTGAGTGTGTTTAGTAAAATGAAGCTATTAACCTAATATTCTGTACCTACAATATGACTGACCATTGAGGTTAAAGGGGGCTATACAAATGAAACAATAACAAATAAATAAAATTAATTTTAATATAAATCAATAGCATCATGCTGGATATTCTGATTTCCTTATCTGAAATGCAATAACAAATCTTTTGCTTCTGTCACTTTACTTTGGAAGTATAAAATTGCTGCACTCTCTCAGAGTATATACCTACGAAAATTACTGGTGTTATCCTAATTTCAAATAGACAAACCACTAAATTGAGTCCATGCACTTTATGAACGTACTGACTTTCAATTTTACGATAACAATTAACATTTTCTTTTCGCATTATTCAACTGATTTACATATCAACTGTTTCACAATTGAACTTAAACTTACGGAAGTTTCATTTTCGCAAACTTAATATGCGGAAAAAAACATAATCTGTGTCTTTATTCTCTCAAAAAGTTCTTTCTTAAAGGCAAGTACCTTTCCTATTTCCTTAGAGTAAACCGCTCGTTTCAGTGTTTTATAATAAAGCATTTTCTGAACAGTTTCGCCTATAGGATATAGGCACCGTCCACGCATCAGCAAATCGTACTAGTGGCGCTTCCGTGACATGCTTTGTACTTATTAGGAGGATAGTTAGAAGCGGAAGCCATGTGCGATGTAGATATTATTTGTGGTTTCTACCTATAAAGTGCATACATTTGACTGAAAGTTCTGTTTCAAAAGGTCGACATCTTTTTGTACACATCTGGAAATATACTGGGAACATATGCTGAGCTGTGGGGATGTTCTGACCTTTTATTTCCGGTGAACTGAATGCTGCAAATTTTTGCTGTGGACTTTGGTTCTCACTATGACCCCTCAGGGCTGAAAATAAGATATAGAGTATGCACAGTAATACATACATAACAATACGCACATAAATATTAATAATAAAAATAAAAGTAATAATAATAATAATAATAATAATAATAATAATAATTGACAGACTATTCCCATAATGTGTCGTTTAATCTAATACTCACAGTATTTAGTGTTTCTACTTATTAACTTAATAAAACGTTAGCATTAATTTCTATATAACAGTATCCCTGCTGCAGTTAATTTTTAAGCATATGTTACTGCTTTGAAGTACAATATAAAGTTAGTGTACTTACTTCTTTCGATATACATATAGCTTGAATCCATAGATTTCTTCTTTGCGCTTCAGGTTTCCGAGTGGGAAAAGAATAAAAGGCAATAGATGGCGAAGTATTCTTGTAGATATTATTACATCCTACAACACAGCAGTTATTGTTCCCTTTCCGCCTTCTTGTAGTATTTACATTTTCAGGAGGTTCGATGCTTGACATCTTAGCATACGCTAATATTCTTACTTCACTGTCTCTGTTATCCTCTTGTTAGTAACCAAACTTGCCGCCAGATTATCGTGCACGGTGCGTACAGGTTGTAACAAGAACTTGGATTTTCCCATTGTTGAAGAATTGTTGTTTTTGATAACCTTTTTTCGCCATTAATGATGTAGCACAATGCAACAATATGTTAACAATGTTCTGATTTTCATTCATACTCACCTTTTGTGATATTCCTGATGAATCTATTTGAAAATAGTATTTACGTACAGAAACATATCTACGCATAATACTATTGGAAATCGAATAAATAATATCATTTTTATTTAAATATAGATTTCTTCCTCCTTTGTCCCTCTTTCAACTAGAAAAGATATAATAGAAAAAATCTGTTATGTTGCATTCATATGACATTCTCTACATGTTCTGAAAACAAACTATTCTAACAAAATATTATTCTTCTCTCTCCATCATGCTAAACGAGATAAAAATTAACACAATTGGTCTTACTATTAAGTTCCTTAAAGCGGAAGGGAAATAAGGGAATACACCAGGCTAAAACTTTAGTCAAATCTTTTAAAAGCCGATCAATATGTGAACAACCGAAACGCTTTGAATTTCTAGAAAAACAAAAGAGAGATGAAACGAAAGGCGACTCGTTTGAAAGATGCGAAATTTAACATTTAAAACAATAACAAAAAATATCTCGGAAACAGCCAACTAAGGAACAAAAATGTGTGACTAAACTGTTTTGTTTTAACGAGATCTACATTTTTATGTAGTACGTTTTTGTGTATCTCTTACCTACGGTTTACCAGTTATGCAAAATTCATCCAGAATGGTCGTCTTCAAAAGCTATTCCCAGAAAATTCAAGATATACATTTTATTTGTGAGGTAAGTAACTTTAATATACGGCAATTTAATCAAAATCGTCAGAACCATTTTGAGAAAAAAAAATTAAAAAAAAAATCCATGTAAAGGTTAGTTTAGGGTGCGGGATTTTCTTGAAAATCATCGTATTGCATCCTTGGAAGCCACCAAACTTAAATATCAAGTCTGGTATTTAACGTATTTTAGTTTTTTAGCTTTGCTGTCGACAGACACACACACATGGAGTTTTTTCTAAAAATGTTTCTTATGCACTCAGGTACCGCAAAATATATATTTTCCGTGAAATCTCGGTATCGAATTTTTGGATGAAATACAATACTTCCTTTATACACCATTTACATAGTACGTGTAGAGAACATAATAAGCTTAGTTTGATCTTAACAGAATAGTCTGCTGATTGACATTTGTTTCCCGTAAAATTTTTGCAAGGCATTTCTCTTAACGTTTCTTCCTATAATAGTTTAGCTGTTTGAACATTTATGTTATTTTTCAATGTCACTACATATACTATGTACATAAAGTACCAAATATCCTATAGGTACCGAGATTTCACCGGAGATACATGTTTTGGGCAACCCTGAATCAAAAAAAAAAAAGAAGCATTTTTGATAAAATGTCCCTGTTTGCTGATTATGCGTTTACATAGGAAAATATCCGAAACTTTTGATTTTCTTTACAAATGACTCTAACGATTTTTATTAAAATCTCTTATATTTAAGACATTTAGATGAAAAATAACATGTATATCTTGAATTATTCTGATTATTTTTCGGACTTTTCATAGCTGGTAAACTCTAAGAGATAGACAAAGATTTATTGTACAAAAAAGGTAATCTCATTAAAACACAGAATTTATGTCATATACCCTTTTTTCATGGAGTTGAACGCTTTCGACATAGTATTCTTTGTTATTAGTTTTAAAATAGGAGTTTCTCAAATGGAACTTGTCAGCCCCTGGCCACGCAAAGAAACGGATTTCAATCCCTAAGCAACAATATTTTAAAACAGTTAATTATAGGTATAGTTAAGTGCATTCCCTTATTTCCCTCCTACTTATATGCAACTAAGTAATAAGACCGTTTCTGCTAATGTTTATCTCGATTAGCATGAAGTAGATAGAAGAATAAGCTTATGAGCAATAATTTGATACAGAGATGTAGAGAAAGTTATGTGATTTTTCTGAGGTGAAAAGCATTAAATATGACTAGTCCCTTTTATTTTTCGAAATCCATCGCATAATACACTCGATCGCCAATTAGTTTCTAACTAACTCCTTGGCACAGCTCACTAAAAGCCTTGGTCCCAAGCGACCGCATATGAGATTTTTGGTGGGTTTTTCCGGGTTCTCCGGTTTCCCCCGCCATCTCATTCCACCGGGGCTCCATCTTCATGTATCACCAGTGTCATCGCCTGCGGTGTCAGAGCAGTAAAATCGGGAGTTAAAAACTACAAAAAAAAAAAAGAAAAAAAAAAGCCTTTGCCTACCGCCCGACTGCTGCATCCCCCATCTCGGTCCATTACAGACGTCATGGATGGGATGCAGAATTAGGGGGGTGAGATGTGGTCAGCGCTTCCATCCCTCCCCCACCGGCCAGTCAGTTAATGCGGTCTTCACGACCTGGAGCCGCTAATTCTCCATCAAGTAGCTCCTCAATTGGCCCCCCAGGGACCTCACGAGGCTGAGTGCACCCCGGTCCAGGTGTTCCAGCAGGGGAAATATCCCTACACCGGTACTGGGAATTGAACCCAGGTCTTCCGCTACCACCGTGCTAAGGAGACGACCTTAAATTAGTTTCAGTAACTACATACATTACAAATTCTCTACCTCTACTCAGAGCGAATGCGACTCTTGCGTAGTAATCGTAGTCCTACCAGGGAAAACTTTCCTGTTCTTGCCGCTAGAGGCGCTTGCTGTCGAAATGTCAGTACTAACTCGGCCTCTATAACTTTAAAATAAAAAATATTTTGGGAGTTAACACAGAGAGAGAGAGAGAGAGAGAGAGAGAGAGAGAGAGAAAATGCAGACGCATAAACAAAAAAACAAAAATAGTAACGCAGATATACTGAACTGGAACAAGCAGCCAAGAGATTATATCTCCCTTCCCCGTATTATAAAGTGTCATATCATTAATCGATTTTGCAATTCACTATTCGCTTGTTTACTTAAAATATAAATGTGTTAGGCTGCTCGTGGATTATGGAAGATAGTTTTCCTTCTTTTTTTATCTCTTCTTTTCTATTTGCTAACCAAAAACAAGTTGAGTTAGCTCGCACTAGTAGTTGCGGTGTTTCTGCTACAGATGTCACACCAATGATGGATGGACTTATTAGCGGAACGAACTAAAACATCTTTCTCGTGTTAGTTCTTGTTTTCATACTTAAATTATTGATCAGGTTTAAGTCAAATCTTAAATCATAGTGTGATTAAGATGAGCTTACATTTGAAATAGTATATAATTTAAGTCCTTAACAAACTCCGGAATAAACGAGCTGCAAAATCCACACTGCAACAGAGAATCCGCCTAAATCGTACAACCAGTTAAGCTGGTTCAATTCATTGGCCATGGATAGTGGATGGTGATACCCAGAAAATTAGTCTGCCTAAATAAGTGCAAACATGTATGACCAATTAAATATAAAATCAACTACGACAAAGACTAGAATATTCACATTGCCCGACTCTCCAAATGGATTCGAAATTCAACTCGCCCTTTCAGGAGGCCATACCCCTTCATTATACAATACAAATACATTCATTCAAGATTACAGTTGCAGTTCAGCGGTTGTAGGAGTTGTGATATTAGCTAAAACTGTGGTATTCCATATCTATTGCGTATCTCCAATTTTATTTTTCTCGATACAAAAAGTCTGATGATCATTATACAATTAATCAGATCCTGTACAGTGTTAGTAGACAGCTCTTTCAATTTTGAAATTCGATTATTAAAGATTAGACTCTTTGGTGAGAAATTGTTGGGCATTCCCACAGTAGATAAACGGTTATCTCATCTGCCTGGTGGCATTGTCTACTCTACTCGGTATCTCACAGAAAAGCATCCTATAAGGGCACTGGTTGTTGAGAGCAGTCCCTCTTTCATTTTAATAATCCTATTCCCGAATTCGAATTTTCCTTGAATCATTCTAATAGTGTAATTTCATAAGCTGTCACCGGAATTATAGTCGTATTAAATTATTATTTTATAAAGAGATAATTAGGAAATGGATAAATATTTTAGATAAATATTTTCATATATTACATTCAAACAAATAATGTAAAAAGTCATAGGTTATAATTATTTTCAAAAGTTGCAGGAAAAGTAAGTTACTTTGGAAGAAGCAATTAGCCTGTAGTCATAGTAATTAATTAAGGGCCTGGAATCTAAGTAAACAAGAAAATCCATTAAATTCAAAGCTCACTTTCTGGGAATTGAGATCTAAATTTAAGTCTGGTTAGGATTTACCGTTTCTAACTGTAGTTGCTGCAAGGAAAAATGTGAGCCTATTTTTATGTGGAGTTTAGTTCTTGTCAATTTGTTTCATCTGGGGCCATGTTAAACTGTTTAAAATGTGGTGCAAATATTATGGTTTTGTTTTGTTTAATAAGTGCTTTTGCATTGTTGCATATGAGCAGATTTTATTGGTGTTTGTAATTGCTAAAGTTTAACTTGTTGCGGATTTGAAATTGTAAAGCACTTTGCTTGAGAAGATGTATGTATTATTTCTTTAATTCAATTTTGACCAGAATTTATATTCACCTGTGGTACATCTGGAGTTTAAATAGCTTGGTGCCAAGGTTTGTTTCTTGATATGACGTGTGTTACATTTGTAAATTAATAAAATGCTAGTTCATATCATTGTGTTTTTTGAATAAAGGAGCAGCATATTATTTTTGTGCTTACCTTTGCCTTGTAGATCGTATTTTCTCAGATTTTATTTTACCTAATTCTTCACTATGCTTGCGAATAGACACGGTTAATTACTGAAGTACGACATGGCTTATCTGTTTGTACGACAAAGAGAGAACAAACTTCTACTCTCTTCACTTTCTTATTTAATTTTAGTTTGTACCTTCCTTATTATTTTGGGTTGAGTTTTGTTTACAATATTATATGTAATTTTATTTTCAGTTATCTCAACAGTAATACATGGTAATTGGAAAACCCCAATGAAATAGCACAGGAATAGAACTAACCACAAAAGAATTTATTTCTAAATGTTTAGGGTGATTCTTAACGATATTCATCTAGTTCGGTGAGTTCCTCATTTTTAACTAGCCAATTTCCGGAAAAATGTATTGGTCAGTCTTGACTCATTAACCCAACCATTAACTTCTCTGGGGGCATTCAAATACTATTATTCACTCCTGTAACTTGCCCGAATTACTCATACACAAAGTGAATTTAAACAAATACGAAAACTTTATGAAGTTTATGAAGTTAAACAGAGTAAGTTATAAGTTAAACTAAGAATTTCCAGAACCATATTCAACTGAACGTTTTTCAAAGTATTTTATAACGGGTGTCTCAATGTGTCTCCGCAGAGAGGTGAATGCGCTTGCACGTTCACTCATTACAGTTCGGTTGGTCACAGATCCTCCTAATTATTTATTTATTTTTTATTGTTTCATTGTTAACATTCAAGGTCATATCGGGGGCTTTCAATTAGGAACAACTCGTTGTCTGTAGATTCTTCGCATTGGGTTTAAATCGATTTATTTTCCTCGAATACACACTTCCAGACTCTGTGGGGGATAGGGAATAATTCTCCTAAAGTCTCCCAAGCCGGGCATTGAACCCGAGATCTCCGGATGAGTAGTCAGCTCGCCACTAATTATTGTTGGGAATGAAGATGAGCTGAACTAAAACTGAGAATAATTATCTATTTACCACCGTCACAGAAAAGGTTAGAAATGCTTTCCTCATCCCAGTAGGCAGAGTTCGACCCTTTTGCTCTAATTTCGGAAACTGGTTAGAGTTTTCCCTGTAATATTGAGTACATAATATGTATTATTTTTTTTTTTTTTTTGTAGTTTAACGTCCTTAATTTGTTTGATCATATCGGACGATGAATGAAATTGGTGAAATGATGCTCAAATGATCTCGGGGTCCATGGAGCTTAAAGTTACTTGACATTCGTCTTTTAAGGATAAGGGGAAACTCTGAAAAAAACCTTATTCGGGATACTTACCCTAAGCGAGATTCGAACCCACCACCTGTTGAATATGAGACAGACACGCTACCACCATAATGCCCAGGTGGGTTAATATGTGATTTCTTCCTTAAATTAATTTTGCTTGCGGGGTATCTTACATTTACAGGAACGCAATTTTATTTTCTTACTAGCTCGATGTGCTGTATGCGCAGAAACAGTTGCTTCCTGTGCTAATTTTCGCATTCTTGTAGTGGGGCTTCTTAACAGTGCATCTGAAATTTCGCGCAGTTTAGCCTCTGTTAAAAGTTTAGGCCTACCGCTTTCACGGAATTTAGTGGTTAAATCTGACTTCCGAGTTCACTTCGGGAATTCTCTTGAGACACCTGGTACTCTCTCTATAAGTACTATATACATAGTGTATCTATAGAGATAGCATTGCATTTCACCCCAAAATTCATTTCGAGATTTCACCGAAAATATGTTTTTTGAGGTCTTTGTGTCCAAAAAAAAGTTTTTTAGAAAAAAGGTCCGTGCGTGTGAGTGTGTGTGTATGTGCCCTTGTGTATGTGTGTACTGTGTATGTGTGTGTGGTGTGTGCACTGGATAACACCATTAAACACCAAATTTTGTATTTATATTTAGTATCTGCCAAGGATGCGACACGAAGATTTTCATGAAAATCCTGCCCACTCCCAACTACCCTTTACATAGAATCTTTTCCGAAAAATTTTATTTTATCAAAAATGGCGCTAACGATTTTGATAAAAATGCGACATTTTAAAGGCATTTTCATGACAAGAAGTGTATATCTGAGTTTCATTGGAGAGACCTCTTCATTCGGAATGACTTTCGTGTACTCGTATATCATAAGAGATTTAAAAAAAAAAAAAACTGCGCAAAAAAGCGGATCTCATACACATTGTGTTTGTAGAGTTAACCGTTTCCGAGATATTCCTTGTTACTGGTTTTCAATGCTAAACTTAAACTTTCCTCAAGCGGCAGGTCAACGTTCGTTTCCTCTCTTTCGCTTTACTCCTGGAGATGCAAAGGAGAATGGAATTTCAGTTGTTTCACATAGCAATGAGTTTTCAAAAATATTATTGCTTTGGCCTAAAGCATTCCCTTATTTCCCTGACACAAGGAAGCAAGTAATAAGACTAATTCTGCTAATGCTAATCTTGATTAGCACGACATAAATAAAAGAATACTCTTTTGTTAGTAAAGTTTGTCATCTAAATGGAACACCTCAGATACTGTTTACTTTCTCTATGCGCACTATGTATGTACTGTATTGAGAATGTATTGTAATGCACCCAAAAATTCGATACCGAGATTTCACCAGAAATATATGTTTTGAGACTCCCTGAATGTAAAAAAAAAACGTTTTTAGAAAAATGTCCGTGTGTGTGTGTGTGTGTGTGTGTGCAGCATAGCTCAAAAAGGAAAATACCGTTAAATATCAAACGTGGTGTTTAAGTTTGGCGTCTTCCAAGGATGCGACACGAAGATTTTCAAGAACGTTCCCACCCCCTACTACCCTTTACATGGAACTTTTTTCGAAAAGTTTGATTTTCTCAAAAATGGCTCTAACATTTTGATTAAAATATCGTATATTAAAGTTATTTTCCTGACAAATAAAATGCATATCTTGAATTTTCTGGGAATAGCCCCTGAAGACTACTTTATTCTGGATGAATTTTACGGAATTTTGCATAAGTGCTAAACCGTAAGAGATAGACAAAAAGCTACCACACAAAAACTGTGGAGCACCTTAAAACACACAATTTATCTTATATACATTTTTTTCATGGAGTTGGTCGATTTTGAGATGTTCCTTGTTATTAGTTTCAGCTTTGAAAAACTTATACTTTTCTTATACAGGAATTTGTCAACTCCTGTCCATATAAACAAAGGAACTTCAGTCACATAGCAACCAGATTTTGACTATCACTTTAACCTCTCGTAGTCCCTTATTTCGCTCCTAGTTACAAAGAAGCAACTAATAAGGCTATTTATGCTAATTTTTTTGATTAGCATGATGTAAATAGTTGCATAAGCTTCTTAACAATAATTTGATGCAGAGATGTAGAGAAAGTTATGTGAATGGAACAGATCAGATTTTTTTTACTGTATACCGATATGGGTTTAAGGTTGGTTTATTTGTGGAAATTCTGGTTTTCAAGGGCATATGAATGGCGTGCTTCTAGTACAGAAAGGATTAATGCTCTTCTCAGTAAAAGCAGGTTTAGAATGCTTTTAATTTACCTGAGGACGATACTGAAGCATTAGACGTGCTGCACTAAATGACAAGAAATTTAAAGTTACCGAGGGTATGTTTTCAATTCGAAAAATGTCCTTTAGACTGGTCTTCCATAATTGGCGGAAATATTTGTAGGAGGAATGGAGGTTGATATGTTGCAGGATGTGCACGGTATGTGACGCGTAGACAATTTCTAAGAAAGCCGCAATGCGAGTGCAATGTCTTCACGGTTCTTGACACAACAGCATATTTGAAATCACTAATTATTATCGTAGCCTCTGAAACAAACAGGCATGGCTAGGCTGTGCTGCAGTTGCCCCTGCTGCGCATGATTTGCACATTAGCATGTGTGTATTTGGAGGTCGATGCCATGCTATTTTGTGGAGCACGTCTTCAGTTTCAAACTTCACACTAAGAAAGATGCACTTGCATCGTCCGCTTACAAATTTGCAGAAACCAGAAGAAAATGTGAAAAATTGCCACTGACAAAACGTTACATTAATAGAAGTAGGCTTATTATTAGTTCCTTGTAAGTCGAAGGAAAATAAGGAAATATGTACATTAGGCTAAACCGAAAGTCAACTATTTTAAAAGCTGTCGGTATGCGGTTGTGATTGAAATTTATTATTTTGTCATGGCCAGGAGATCTTATAAGATCTTATGTGTTCCATTGAAATTACTTTCTGTACGTGTTCTGCACACAAAATATACTTTTATCTACATATTGTAATCGAAATAAACATTATCAGAAATTCTCTTATTACTTGCTTTCTTTTCAACAGAATGGAAATAAAGAGGATGCGCTAAACTAAACCGATAGTTGGTATGTGAAATAATTGATATTCGGTTCGCTTTGCCGTCTAGGAGAAAAATAAAAGAAAGATGAAACTTACTTTTTACGTAATGGTATTTCCAGAAAAATCAAGATATTTTAGCCTTTTGAGGCTGTGGGTTACTGTCAAGTGGCATGCAGTGTCTTAGGGTGGTAAAGATTGCCTTAAGGAAGATGTACTTCGGCTTTAAAAATGAAACATGGCTATACATGACAAATAATACTTTTCTATAATAAAGTACAAACCGAACTTTGTTTTAATACAAAGCTCTGTGCAACTTCTAGCCCATACTTATTCGTAAACCTTCCTCACAGGTATCCTTAAGAACATGTATCGCTTGGCTTATGTGAATTACCTATTACTGAATCTCAAAATGAAGTGGCGCATGCTAATTTATCGACACCCCAAACTTTAAACCTTGTTTTCTAGAACATATTCTTTCAATTTTTTCTACATTCAAAATGCTCTAGACGGTACATTTTTCACTAATTCCTTTCGAAATGTGTGTAAGGCCTCTAAAAGAAACTTTTCGAAAATGTCTGCATATGTTTAGTAAACAATGCTCAGTTTTGAGTAATAAGTATTAAGTTTAGAAAAATCAATATCTTTGGAAGATACAAAAAGTAATCATATTTGAAAATTGATATAATTTTCTTAATTGACATGGTGGATATATCATTAAATTTATTTACTGTAAGCATTTTTAAAAACATTTTAAAAGTACATCCTGTGGAACTACTTATTAGAACGATCAATTAAGAAAGTAACATTAATTTACTTAAATAACAATACAAACTAGAATTTGGAAATATAGCAAAAATATAATTGTTATTCTGTTTAATAAATACTTTGCATAAATATCAACAAAATATCTGACACTATGGAAATGGAGTTTTACGTATTTATGGACGATCTTTAACTGCTGTGACTCATAGCGTCCCATTCTATACTGGGCGTGAAAGACAGCTTAATTTTGCTCAGAGGCCACTTTATCAGGTTTGAGATTCTTTTATGTACCGTAAATCTCGACACAGGATCAAAGATTTTACCTCCCTTCTGAAGGAAGCCATGCTAAGGATTTTAACCCGAAAAAATCGATCCTCAGCCGCCGGGTTTCAACCGCGACCTTGGGTATATGTTGTTACCATGGTAACCATTATACCTAAGAGGGCGACTGACACTGTGGATTTTGCAAATTTCGCAAATTTCAATTTTGCAAATTGAATAATCTTCCCAGCTATCTATATAATTATTTTAGTTTCTCTTATGTACATACAATGAAAATAGTAGCTAGAGACGGTATGGTATTCCACTTACAAATTCAATGTCGAGATTTCATGAGAAACATGTTATACAAAAAAAAAAAAAAAATTATAGAAAAAGGACAGCATTGCTCGAGAACGAAAACCCGTTAAATACCAAATTTGGTATTTATTTATGGTATTTTCCAAAGATGTGACATGAAGATTTAAAAAAAAATCCTCTCACCTCAAACTACCCTTTATATGGAAAATTGTCGCCCTCCGTGGTGTAATGGTTACCATGCTAACTTCATATACCCATGGTCGTGGGTTGAAACCCGGCGGAGGACGATGGATTTTTTCGGGCGTAAAAATCCTTAGCATGGCTTCCTTCGGAAGGGAAGTAAAGCCGTGGGTCCCGTGTCGTAGATTTACGGCACGTAAAAGAACCCCAAGCCTGATAGAGAGGCCTCTGAGCAAAATTAAGCGGTCTTTCACGCCCAGCATAGAATGGGACGCTGAGAACACAGCGGTTAAAGAGCGTCCATAAATAGAACGCCATTTTTTATATGGAAACATTTTTGAAACCTTTATTTTTCTTAAAAATAGCTCTTACGATTTTAATGAAAATCGCATATTAAATATGTTTACATCACAAATAAAATCCATATTTTAAATATTTTGGGAATAGCCACTGTAGACGTCTTCATTTTGGGTTAATTTTTCATAACTATTAAGCAATAAGAAATAGGCAAAAATTTAGTGCACAAAAATGTTAAAACACATAATTTATCACATACGTTTTTCTTGTAGAGTTATCCGTTTTCAAGATATTCCTTGTTATTGGTTTCAATTTTTAATGACCTAACTTTTCGTAAACGGGAACTCACCTTCTGTTTCATCTCTCGTTTTATCGCTGCCCATGCAAAGCGAACCGAACATCATTTGTTTAATACTAGTTTAAAACTTTTGATATCACTTTAGCCTAAAGTACTCCCTCATTTCCTTTCCCTTCTTCTTACAAGGAAATAAGTAATAAGACCGACTCTTTTAATGTTTATCTCGATTATCATTATTTAGATAAAAGAATAAAATAGTTTGTATATGTAACCGATAGAGAAATAAACTTATGTGAATGGATCACATCAGATTTTTATTCATTGAATTTTAATATAAGTAAAATGCCTGAATTATTTAAATATTGAAAAGAAAGTAAAACCAAGGACTTCATCCCTCAACTCCTAGTTGTAATGTCAAATAATACACTTATCTGATTCTTATTTATAAAACAATATTTTCTTTTTAGAAAGTCTCATTTTCTTGTTCTCACACTTTGTATTCTCTATTGATGTGGCAACCTGGTACTATAGTAATTGTAATACCAATTTGAGCAAGTTTCTGCAAATAATTAATCCATTTCACTAAATTAAATCCTAAAGTAGTGGTCAATACCTTGCCAAAAGTAATACAGAATATATCGGAGTGCTGCTTGTTAAGAGTCTGTGTATTTATTCCAATCACCCTGATTAAGAATAACTAAGCTGTCGATGGGTTAAGAAACAAAAACCGCGAGTGCAAAAGAATCACTATAAAACTGTTACATTCATATGCTGTCTGAATACTGTATCGTTTATTGGTGGTCATATAGATTACCTATTCTTACAAAAGCTTTTAATGCCTATCTACTTCATTTAAACCGAGCAAACATTTGGATAAATGTCTATGTTACGCATATAGTTATATAAGTTTTTCTATATACAATTCAAAGATTAAAAGCCTAACGTGTTATAAGGTTTGAGATGACAAAAAAACAACAAAATACAAAAACACAGTAAAACTTCATAGTGTTTGACAAACAATGGGTGTTTACAAAACATAGGGAAGATGTCAAAAATATGTGTTGAGAAATAATATATTTTACAAAACATTGGGAAGATGTACGCAGTTCAAAGACACAATATGTCCCCAACACCATCTGCAGCATTTTGCGGATAATGATTTAGAATTCTGGCAATTTCTTGCTAGGTGGCATCTTTCAGTTGCAATGAGGTTGTTAGATGTGTCAGGAAAACTCGTTCTTTGAGGTAACCCCACAGCTAAACGTCGGCGGATTGAGCTTTGGAGATCACGGAAGTGTCTGCGTGAGAAAGTGCCTACTGGTGATACGATGGCCGAACATCTGCGTAATTAGTTGTTTTGGTGGGGTGTAGATGTGGGGTGGAGCGCCTATTTGCATGAATCCATATCGTGATTCCACAGTCAAAGGGAAGCTCTGTAACATAATATAGCAGTGCCGAAGTTTACTATTTCTTTATTGTCTGCTTCGAAGAAATATGGTCCAATGATGAATTGCGAAGTGAAGCCTCATCATAGAGCAAATTTTAAATCATGAATACCTTGTTGAATGAAACTGTTGGAGCCATTTTCTGATCAAAGTATGCAAACGCGCGTGCTAACTCGTCTGAGGAATGACCTGCTTAACCATATATATACGCTGTATAAAACAATTAATAACGCAATTTTGGTGATCGTATAATCAGTAGACATTTCCCAAATTCTCTGCAATCTTCAGATCTCAATCTGGCTGGTTTTTTATGGAGTTATCTTAAACAAGGAGTTTTCTTGACACAAACTCATTTCAACAAAAGATGTTATCTTGAAAAAAAAGCCAATACTCCAAGACATTATACGCAATATGTTTGCATAGTGTCGCCCACCTCAAGCAGAATCTGTACTGTGTATCAAACAGGCGTCGAAAAAAATCGATTAGACGTGTAGAAAGGTAGACCAAAATTATTTCTTTCAATAGCTGCTACTGACACAATAGTATTGCGTAGTAACATACGAGACAGGATCTGGAATTGGCCATAATATAGCAACTTTGTCTTCGGCAATTAATTAATTAATTCAAAGTTTGTCAGGAATGTCTTTAAAATGTTGCATTATTCTGCGTTCTTCTTTTTTATTTGGTTTATGTTGCAGTCCCTTACCTACTGATTCTTGTTTAATGTTTCTTGGAAGTTCCTCTATAATCATAGTATTTTCATTGTCTTCTGTGCCAATGGATTCTGGAGGACTCATATTTACTTTTCGTTTGACAGCACGTAATACTTTGCTTGGGAATTATATCTTATGGCAGAATCAGGACCACTATAGAGCGTAAATGCATATTTTACATTCTGCACATGAGAAATCGCAACCACATTGTAAATGAACTGTCTGCCTTATTTCGCAGATTTTGCTACTAATCAACGAGTGTAGTTTCCAAATATCTTCATAAACAAAATAACTTCAATGCATACCTTCAGCGATTTCCTTTTCGCTAACGAAGGATAATAATTACACTTTACCTCTGTTCAAGTAAACTGCCTTTACATATAATACGAGGGTGGGTCAAAAGTCATGGCAACTAATTTTTTTTCTTGTAGATATGTGAAGGGATTACAAACATATATGTGTCGTGTGGAAGTTCTGCAGTCATAGTGAGTGCAGAACAACAGATGGCTTTGTGTTAGCTGGTAGTAGCGCAGCGAGGGCTGTGAAATCAGTCAGTTGGTGAGTGTCGTGCGAGATAGAAGTAACCCGTGTTTAGCAGTGCGCTTACATTAAAATATCCATTCTCTGAGGGAGAAATGCGATGGAATGTCAAAATGAATTAGTGGAAGCTCTTGGGAATAATGCCCTACCATACCATACAGTAGCACGGTGGGTAGGAAAGTTTCAGCAATGACGTGTGTCAACCAGTGATGAGCAACGTTCGGGACGACCTATCAGTGTGCGGACCGACGTGGCACGTGATGTCATCGAGCAGCTCCTGGATGAAGACAGACGATGGACACTACTGGAGTTAGAAAGGGCAAGTGGCGAGAAACGCACCGTCCACAGGATATTGCGTAATGAGCTGCAACCACGCAAAATCGCATCGCGGTGGGTACCAGAACTGAAACGTCAGTCCGCGGAATGGCGACATGCTGGACCACCAAAGAGGCACCAGTTCCGACAAAATCCTTCCCGAGTCAAATTGATGATGACCGTCGCGTATGACATCAAGGGTGTCATTGTTTGCCGCTTTGTTTCACATGGCAGAACAGCGACCGCACAGTACTATAGGGACTTCCTGGTGCGACAGGTACGACGTGGCGTTTGGGAGAAACATCCGGATCTTGTGGACAGTGCAACAATCCTGCACGACAATGCAAAACCACACAAAGCAGAATGTGTAGGGCAGCTACTGCGACGTTGGAGATGGGAAGAATTGGAGAACCCACCGTACTCTCCAGACATTTCACCCTGCGAATTTGATCTCATTCGAAAGATTAAGAAACCACTACGTGGGAGGCGGTTTGCAACACGAGGGCATTGCTAATATTGTGCGCGAACAGGTAATCCAATTCACACATGGTGCGACAAATGCTGCGGCAGTTGGTATTCAGAGCCTTAGTGATAGTAGCAAGGGACTACTTTGAGGTTCTTTAGGCCCAGGTTAGTCATGTCAACTGTATGTGTACTGTGTTATGATCCTTTTGCATCGTGAAGGCCATATTGCCATGTATACTGCCGTAATAAATTAGTGTGCTACGATATTCATTGTTATTGTTTATCCACACATGTAGTTAACACCTTGTCCTTTCGTCTGTATATGTCACATTTTGTAGCCGGACTGGTATCTTCAAGAAAATAAATAGTTGGCATGATTTTGCCACTACCCACCTCGAACATCCCTTATATATCTCTTTAGTGATTACAAGGCAACATCAAATAATTTCAGATTAATTCATTTAAATGTATTTTATTATACCTAAGCTCTCGCTCCGATGCACGTTGTATTCAGACCTAAACTTAAATTATAACATACGCCCAGGTCTCTGCGGAATATGTGTTGTCTTTTTTGAAACGATAGCTGCACATTCACAGTGGATGTACTTTTTCCTACTTAAAGCACCTGAAGAGCTGTAGCACATACACATTGCAAAGGCAGGCACTCCCAATTTTCATTATTACTGATTGAAAGGCTCTATCACACAAAATTCAAAGCAAAATATATTTTCATGATCAATGTGACAGAAATATTTTCCGGAAAGAAGATAGGATTCCAATTATTGCAATTTATTTTGAGAAAAATCTTAATAATGGGGGTAAACCACCTAGAGAAAACATTGAAGTAAATAATGTAAATTTGATGTTTTTTTGTGGTTTAGTGAGCTAAATCTTTGTGAAATATAAATATAAATAGGTAATATATTATATTAAGTATGTATATAATATGTATATACCACATAATGGAGGTAGAAATGGAGAGGTAAACATTATTTTGGCTCTAATTCGTATTACCTATTATTGAGTAATACTTTTATATTTTTTTCCTGTGCAAAGTGTTAGACAAGGTCGTGATTGTCTACTACTAATGGTTGTATCTGAAAAATATCACCGCACACTCATATATTCAAACCGCCGTTGGAATATCATGGCATGAGTTATCCGGAGGTCGAAGATAATTCAAATTCTTGAAACCTTTAATCCACGTATTATTTTTTAATGTGGGGGGGTGATTAACAAAGAGTAAGAACTATTTTTACTGTGGCTCCCTTAATTTTAACCTCTCTGCACAATGAATACTTGAAAAAAATATCAGGAACTTCATTCAATGTCCTTAGGGAGCATCACTCTCAAATTCGGAAGTGAATAATAATGGTTTATGTTGTAAACCCTATTTGTATTTTGCATAACAAGAAATAGAAGTGACGCGAAAGGTCATTATGTAGGTATTTAAAAATTCTATTTCACTTAAAGCGCATAGCCTCTGAAAGATGAAAAGCTACAGCAAACGCACGGTGAAGATGTGCCACCTTATACAGCATTGCTAGTTGATTTAAGGACATCAAAGAAGACCAAGTTCTGTGATTTAAGAAGATAGTTCATCCTGCAGACGTTTTGGCCATGCTATGACAGCAGTCATCATCAATTCAACTGCTGAGACTGTCCATAACGATCGGCGGAAGCATTACATCACCTCAGTTAGATATTGAAAATGATCTAAGTAAAATTCTTTAGAATTATGTATGTTCATCTGCATGCGTTTGTTCGCTGCATCGGTTGATTCTGAACAAATGGCAAATTAATTCTGAAGTGAATTGCTGCGCTTCTTTCTGATGGAAGGACGTTTCTGGATTCATTTATTACCAATAAATGTTTTGGTTGCTTCATTATGGTCCTGAAGCAAAACAAGTCAGCGCAGAGTGGAAATTGCCCGGTTCCAACACCGAAAACAGGGAAAGTTCTTCCATTTGCACGGAAGTTGATGATGATCACATGTTTTGCCTGTGATGGAATGCATGTATTGCATGCGGCTCCCCCTCAACCCGCTCATTCTACTGAAGTATACTAAACATCAGTATTGGTTTAAGTGAGGAAGTAGAAACGACTACAGCTTCATCGGACTGGGTGAAGACTTCCTCATGACCGCGCATGACACCACGTCGCAGATCAAGTCACGGAGCTTATGGAATTATCTGTGCACCGATTCCGCCTTATAGCCTCGATCTCGCTCCCTGTGATTTTCTTACTCCCATCATAAAAGCAGACCTTCAAAAATATTATTTTTAAGAGATTTCAATCAGTTCTCAAGAAAGGTGAGGTGATTCTCAAGGAAGAGACAAAGAATAGCCTTATCATGGGTCCGAGGAACTGTCTTCTTATAAAAACAACATCCAAGATGAAGGGGACTAATTTGAAAAAGATCGCGTAAATATTAACATGGAGAAATAAACACCTGCAAAAATGAAAGTTATACGCTATACAAATGCTCGAGAAAATCTACAGTATAACTGAAATGTGATCTTGATGAACTAAGACATTTATATAACAGAAAATGCAACATTCTCGGCAGAAACTTTATAGCATACAGTTTTTCTGCGCTAACATCCAAAATATGGAAAATCACCGTTCACAAACTGTGACACAGGTAATTTAGATGTTTTATTAAGATGCCAATGGAAGCAGCATAAAGCCGAGTAATAATAATAATAATAATAATAATAATAAAAATAGGATATAGTTTAATAAACCTAATAACTCTCATGTTCTACCGGTATATTAACATAGTGGTTCAATGGTTAGAGTAGCGTATGGACAGCGGGATAAGCGTGTTCAAATCCAGACACAGCTTATACTAACGATATTCAGCAATAAAAGTTTAAAATTATATGTGAAATTATGTGGAACTGGGAATAAATTGTGAACAAGACTGATTTCTCAAAAGAAAATGAACTATCAAATGCTGTGACTTACGCCATTTATACACTGTATTACTGTAAGGTAGCTGGGACCTTCTCGAACTTAGCGACTCACGTTGATGGTCGAAACAAATTGTTTCATTTTAAAAGAAAGTCGTAAAAAGCAGTAGGCGTAGCTAACGTTTCAGAGACCCCCCCGAGCCTCTTATGCTTTATAGCCTATTTGGCCATATTTGGCGTGGAATCCCAGAAAGAGATAGCCAATGCTCAACCTTTATTTCCGGCTGTAAATAATGGCGATAAATAATATGGCGTGTGATGACCACATTTCAGTAATTAACACATTCTGAATACTTATTTATGATACATGTTAAAAGTGAAGTTTTGTTTTCCGAGTAGGAGTGTTTGTAGAACAAGGCAAAAATCCGGTGCGGCAAACCTACGAACAAAATAAAATCATTTTAACTTGTGTGGTATATCCCGGGCTCAATACTACTTCTAGATAGACTCAAACTTTATCGGTTATGAGCTGGTTACCACCATGTGTTAGTAGGCTTTCAAATGCTACAACTGAATAGGATTAGGATTAAACACGACGAGACCCCCAGGACACTGGAGCAGATGTACAAGACATAGGTCCTTGTGATCTTTCGCCTCTTACGTGACTCTTGGGTGGATGAGGGGAGAAACTCGAAGAGTGACCAGATCCAGAAACGAAAACGATGAACGCAAGGATGGACGGGTCCTTAACGGCTACAGTTGGGACGCTTCCGACGCCATGTGGAAAGGAGTCCACATTGAGCACTATTGTAGCTCAGATCCTTGGGCGGAAGATATATAAATATTCTTACATGGTTTGAATTAAGTGAGAAGCAAATTGATTGTAATAGATTTCGATCTAGTATATTTTATATTATCTACCATATTTTAAAGAAAAATACAATCTCAGAAAAATAACAATAGTAGGCCTATTTTTTGGATCTCGAGGAACAATTACAAATATGTTTGTGAAATGGGGGGCAAAATATAAAATTAACAGAAGTGTGGAACAAGCAATCATGGAAAACATCATAAAACATTCCGTAGCCATTTTTCGAAATCATTTATATGGTTTGAATAGAACGTAAAATGTATTATGGTTTATAAATCACTTTATTTTTGTAGTTTTTTTTCTTTTATTTTTATAGCTGTTATTGTTGCACATCTTTTATAATCTGCTACAATTTGTTCTCATAGCTTAATTTTATATAACTATTATAACGTATGATAAAATCTTTTTTGTAATACTCACTTATAACATGATTTGTTAAAAACCTCTAAATGTATATTGTTCTGTGTCACTTGGCAAACTCAGTTATGAGTCAGACTAATAAATAAATAAATAAATAAAATGAAGGGAACCATTAGGTGTGCCGAGCAAACGCACGGTTCGAGGTGGTACGTTGTTGTGGTTCTTTATCTCTCCGCTAGGTTTCCAGAGGCAGTCACCAGTTCACGCAGATTTTACAACTGGCCGCCCGCGCTGGGATATCATGCCATCCCAGCGGAGAGAACAGCAGTTACAAAGCGAAATTTCATCACCTCGGTCGAGGCACATTCGACACTTCCACCTGGAAAAACCAGATTGAAAGATGAAATAGAACGAAATGAAAGAATGGGAAATTCGGGGATGAAAGAAACCTCCCCAGCATTCATCTGATGACCCGGAAAACTCTCGATCAGGAAGGTCGGCCATGAGAATCCAACGCACGATCTCGAAAGCAAGCCTCACGCGTTACCGTGGAGCCATCTCGCCCGGTAAGCGAGTTCTGTAACAATTTGTAAGAATCTGATGAGTTCATTCAATGACTTTCTCTACCTGTAGTGCAAACAAACTATTCTTATAAAAGATTCTTCTCCTATCTGCTTCATGTTAATAGAGATAAACATTACCAAAAATGACCTTATTACTTAGTTACATACAGTTAGAGGTAAATAAGAGAATACACTAGACCAAAGCGATAGGCAAATCTTTTAAATGCTTCTGGTATGTGATTGCTTTTAAATTCAACTCTGTGTGGACAGGAGTAAAACAAAAGTAAAACGCATAGCAACTTCCTGTTACAAGAATCTCATTATTGAATCCAGCGACAAAGAATATCTAAAAAGCTGTTAACTCTATATAAAAATGTTTAGGACATAAATTATGTGTTTAAGGAGATCTAATTTTGTTTGTGTAGAAAACATTTGTCTATTTTTTCGGTTTATTAAGTTATGTAAAAGTTATTCCGAATGAAGAAGGCTTCAGAAGCTACTCTCAGTAAATTAAAGATATACACTTTAGTTGCAATATACGTAAATTTGTATTTTTTTAATCAAAATCGTTAGGGCCATTTTTAAGCAAGTGAAAAATTTTCATTTTTCGAAGTAAGGGATAGTTTGGAGTCGGAATATTTTCTTGAAAATCTTTGTGTCCTATCCTGAAAGACGCTGCATTTATGTGTCATGTTTAGTATTTAACCATTTTTGTTTCTGAGTTATCTTGTTCACACACACACTCACACATTCACAATCTATCTTTCCCCCATGTAGGTCCTTTGTCTAAAAATACTTCTTTTTTGGATAGAGGTGCGAAACCTACTCATTGAATTTCGGGTGAAATGCACTAACTTCTCTACTTATGTTAGAAAGTAAAGTAGAGAAAGTAAAATTTGAAGAATCAACACAACAATTGGAGGAGCAGAACAATAATGATGATAAATAAAATATACATATGTTTATCACTAAACGCTGTTGGTTTATTTTTGCCTCAGCCATCTTTAGGTATATTAAAGAATGTTATGATCCTATGAGGATCATGTTGTTAGCCCTGATGCTACGAAGGTCAACAACAAATGTCAACAACTGACTGCAGCTCACTATTACGCGTATCGAAAATTTACTGCTATTTGCTGCATACAAATTTCAGCTGGTTATTTTATAAGCCAATATTCAAAACTATCTAAAAAACTGAAGTGTTCCACTCACATGGCTTTATCTAACTATTCTACAACAAACTATTTTTTATAAAACCTTACTTTCATGCCAATCATAAACTTTAATAGAAATGGTCTTAAATAGAAAGGAGATAAGAGAATACACTAGGCTAAAGCGATCGTCAACTCTTTTAAAAGCTGGATAGTTTATTTGAATATATTGAAGCACCATTTACTAATGCAGATTCAATTTTTTACTCAACTTCAGATTCACAGGATTTTATGGTCTTTATATTATTATTGGAATTACATTCCTCATTACATTTATTGGACAAATAATATCTAAGCATCAAATTAGCATTGAAATTTGTTCTGCTTGTATGGCCAGGAGTAAATAAAAAAGTACGCATGATGACTTCCCATTTGAGAAAAATATAAGTATTGGAAAATTTAAGCCAATAGCAAGGAATGTCTCGGAAATAGTTAACTTCAGAAGAATATACATGACATACTTACATGTTTTAACGGGATCTACATTTTTAGTAAGATTTTGTCTCTCTTACAGTTTACGAGTTATACAAATGTCATCCAAAATAATTAGGACTTCAGAGGCTTTCTCTGAACATTAAATATATATCTTACTTATATACCAAGTTTGATATTTAACAAATTCTCCGTTTTTGAGTTATGCTGTTCACAAACATAAACACACACATACACACAATGAACTTTTTAAAAATGTTGTTTTAAATTCATTTCCTATGAAATCTCGGTGTCACATTGTGCTTCCTGTACCTACTTCACGTAGAACAGAAATAAAAATATGTGTTCAATTCACACGACTTTCTCTACTTGTTCTAAAACAAACTATTCTTACGAATATTTTTTTTCTTTTTCTTTTTTCTGCTTCATGTTAATCAAAGTAGCCATTAGTAAAAATAGTTTTATCATACATCTGTTTATAGGTTCCAGAAGAATAAGGGAGTAACTAGATAAAGCGATTATGAAATGTTTTAAGTGCATATATATGATGACTTTGAAATTTCGTTCTATTTCCATGATCAGAATGAAAACATTAAAGTATAACAAAGCACAACGGCTCATTTGAAAAAAAAAAATCAGGTAAGGACTTTAAACTAAAAGCAAGCAGTGTCTAGGAGTAATTAACACTATATGTTGTACCAATTGTGCATTTTAACGAGATATAAATGTTTGTGTAGTGATATGTTGTCTTATGGTTTACCAATTATGGAGGTCACTCAGAATGAAGATGGTTTCAGAGGCTATTACCAGAAAATTCAAGATACACATTTTATTTGTCAAATAACTCCAAATCATTACAACAATTTTTGACAAACTCAAAAATTTCGAAAATATTCCATGTAAATGTTGATTTGGGGTGGTGGGTTTCTTGAAAATCTTCCTGCTCCATCTTTAGACATTTTGGTGGAAATCAATATACTCCCCTGCTTACTATACGTAGTAGACAAAATCAAAAGTCAAAAGAAGAATATTAAAAATAGGGATTAGTATTCCCAAAGACAATGAAATTATGGAATAAAAAAAATTGAATTATAATATATTATTAATAATTTTAAATATGCATGGACCATTTTTACAGCAAATAATTGCAACACTCATTATAAGCTATATATCTAATACTAAAATTAATTTTTACTTTTTCCACACGTAAATGTAAATGTCGTGTTATTTATGGACGCTCTTTAACTGCTGTGGTTCTCAGCGTACCATTCTATATTGGGCGTGAAAGACTGCTTAATTTTGCTCAGAGGCCTGTCTATCAGGCTTGAGGTTCTTTTACGTGTAGTAAATCTACGACACGGGACCAACGGCTTTACTTCCCTTTCGAAGGAAGCCATGCTAAGGATTTTTACACCCGAAAAAATCCATCGTCCTCCGCCGGGTTTGAACCCGCGGCCTTGGGTATACGAAGTCAGCATGGTAACCATTACACCAAGGAGAGCGACTTTCCACCCGTAGTATGTATATAGTGTACAGAGAAGGTATTGTATTCCACCCAAAATTTTGATATCGATATATATGTTTTGAGGTGTCCTGAGTTTGTAAAAGGGTCTGTTTAGAAAGAAGTCCGTACGTGTGTGTGTATGTGTGTGTCTGTGGACAGTATAGCTCAAAAACTAAAACACCGTAATATACAAAACTTGGTATTTATGTTTAGTATCTTCCAAGGATGTGACTCGAAGATTTTCAACAAAACCCACCCCCTCCCAAACTACGCTTTACATGGAAACATTTTTGAAAATTTTTGTTTTCTTAAACATGAGTAACGATTTTGATTCAAATATCCTAATTTAAAGCCATTTACATCACAAATAAAATAATATCTTGAATTTCCTGGGAATAGCTTCTGAAGCCGTGTTCATTTGGAATGAATTTTGCTGAATTTTGCATAACTTGTAAACCATAAGGGATAAATAAACATTTACTACATTAAATGTAGATTTTCTTGCAGAGTTGAACGTTTCCGAGATAATTTCAATTTTATAATACGTACCTTCTTAAACGTTTCTTTTTATTTCATCCCTGTTTTATTTTCTGGAAATGCAAAGTGAACCGAACTTCAAATGTTCACAGGCGAACCGAACTTTAATTGTTCACAGGCCAATCGCTTTTAAAACTTTTGGCTATCGTTTTAGCCTGTATATCTCTATATTTCCTTTCTGCTTATAAGAAACTAAACAGTAAAACTAGTTGTGTTAATATTTATCTCGTATGGCATAATGAAGATGGAAGAATAATCTTTTGTAAGAATACATAGGGAAAGTCATGGGAATGCTACACACCATACTTTTACAAAAGTTCCGTGTGTGTCTGTATGTGTGTGTGTGTGTGTGTGTGCGCGCGCGCGTGTCTGTGAGCAGCACAGTCAAAAAATAAAAATCCGTTAAATACCAAACTAATCTTCCAAGAATACGAGACGAAGTATTTCAAGAAAATCCGCCTCACCCCCAACTACCCTTTACGAGGAACAAATTTCAAGAATGTTGGTTTTCTCAAAACTAGCTCTAACGATTTTGATTAAAATACCGTATATTAAAGACAAATAAAATGTATATTTTGAATTTTCTAGGAATATCCTCTGTAGACCTCTTCGTTCTAGATGACTTTTGCATAACTGGTAGATATAAGAGAGAGAAAAACTTTCTATAAAAATATAGATCTCGTTAAAATACATTTATATCATATACTTTTTTCGTAGCGTTGACGGTTTCCGAGATATTCTTTGTTATTGGTTTCAGTTTTAAAAAACTTGAATGTTTCTCAAAAGGGTACTTATCAGTTCATGGCCATGCAAAGAAACAGATTTCAATTACATAGCAACCATCTTTTAAACTATTTGACTATCGTCTTAACCTTATTTAATCCTTATTTCCCTTTTACTTATGAGGAACTAAGTAATAAGACCACTTCTGCTGATTTTATTACGATTAGTATGAAGTAAATAGAATAGTAAGCTTTTTAACAATAATTTATTACAGAGATGTAGAGAAAACCATGTGTATGGAACACCTCAGATTTTTTACCAATGGCTTGAATTGAGTTTTTTCTTGAAAGCTATTACAGAACCCAAACTTGGATATATTTTATTAAGCTTTTCTATAAGGCTGGAACATAACTACTTTTACTGAGGATTTTTTAATATATTTTATTTATTTATTTATTTTTTAATTTTAACGTTATTATTCAAATAAGCGAAATAAAGGAAAACGTTACAAAATAATGATACAAGTTTAGTACGTTAAATTCAAATAATCTAACTTCTGTTCGGTAATCAAAAGCTGTTTTAAACATGTTTTAGTTAACCTTCTTTGTACAAATGCAATTCAAAATATAATGCCGTTTTGTAGAACGGATGGAACCAAACGTAAGATGCCAATAGATGAAATATGCTCGCAATACGAAAAAATTAATTACTGACGAAGTGTTGCATTTATATGTAGTGTTCTAGTGTCATTGTAAAGTGCTCGTCTATTATGATTCCTAAATATTTGGTATAAATCGATTCGATAACACGTCATAGTGATAACAGTGTATTTGCATTTGAAATGAAGAAGCAAGAAGATGAAAAATCTGACGTGATGTATTCTTATGACTTTTTCTATATCGTGTAATAAATTATTGTTAGCAAACACATTCTTCGCTGTACTTCATGCTAATATAGACAAATATTAGCAGAATTGGTCTTGTTATTCGCTTCCGGCCGTGCCGTGGCAGAGTGGTTAGAGCACTCGCATCTCACCCAGGTTCACTCACAGGTGACCGCATGTGGGATTTATGGTCGACAAAGCGGCGCATGGCGGATTTTCTCCGTGTTCTCCGGTTTCCCCCGCCATCGCATTCCACTGGTGCTCCATCTTCATTCCATGTATTATTTGTGTCATCGCCTGCGGTGCCATATATAGTAAATGTAAGCGTTAAATATTATAAAACTCTGATGTGTCCCATTCATATGACTTTCTTTACATCTCTGTAACAAATTAATGTTAATGAGTCTATTCTTCTATCTACTTCATGCTAATCGGGATAAACATTAGCAGAAACAGTCTTATTACTTAGCTCCTTATAAGTAGAAGGAAAATAAGGGAATACACTAGGCCAAACTGACAGTCAAATGTTTTAAAATATGGTTGCTATGGAATTGAATTCGTTTCTTTGCGTGACCAGGAGTTGAGAAGCTCGTGTATGAGAGAAATTAAAAGTATTTTAAAACTCAAACCAATAACAAGAAATATCTCGCAAACGTTCAACTCCACGGAAAAAATGTACGGATATAAATTGTGTGTTTTAATGAGCTCTACATTCTTGTGTTGTACGTTTTTGTCTATCTCTTACGATTTACTAGTTATGCGAAAGTAAAAAACAAAATTCATAAAGAGGTCTTCAGAGGCTATTCCCAGGAAATTTAAGATGTGCATTTTAATTGTCATAAAATATTTAAACATAGGAGATTAAAATAAAAATCGTTAGAGCCATTTTTGGAAATGTTTTCCATGTAAAGGGTATTTGGGCGGGGGATTATTAAAAATCCTCGTGTTCGCATCCTTGGAAGATACTGAACTTAAACATCAAGTTTGGTATTTAATGGACTTTTCCTTTTTGAGCTCTGCAGCCCATAGACACACAGACAGACTCACAAACAGACATTTTTGTAAAAAAGCTTTTTGGGGGGGGGGTGAAACCTCAGTATCGAATGTTTGGGTGCTATACAATATATTCTCTATACAATATGTACATAATACGAGTAGAGAAAGTAAAACGTTTTTTTTTGGATCAGGGAACCCTAAAAGTGTATTTATAGTGAAATTTCATTATCAAATTTTAGCGTGGAATGCTTTCTCTATACACTATGTGCACAATACGTTTAGAAAAATTAAAAATTACTTGCTTCCTTATATGCAGAAAGGATATAAGGGAATACACCAGCTAAAGCGATAGTCAAATGTTTTAAAAGCTGTTGCTATGTGATTGAAATCCGTTTCGTTGCATGGCCTGGAGTGGACCAATTCTCGTACGAGGGAAGTTTGAGTATTTTAAAACTGAAATCAACAAGATATATCTCGAAATGGTCAATGTATCTGATATTTATAGTGAGTTTTAACGAAATCTATTTTAGTTTAATATGTTTTTGTCTATCTCTTACGGTTTACCAGTTATCTATGCAAAAGTAATTTAAAATACATAGGTCTTCAGATCCTATTCTCGGAACATTCCAAATATATATTTTATTTGACATGTAAATATCTGTAGCACATATACGATATTTTGTTAAAATCGTTAGAGCTGTTTTTAAGACAGTCAAAATTTTCGAAATTTTTTCCAAGTAAGGGGTAGTTTGTGCTGAGGGGATTTTCTTCAAAATCGTGTCGCATCCTGGGAAGATACTTTACTTAAATATCAAGTTTGGTATTTTACTGAGTTTTCGTTTTTGATTTATCGTGTTCACAGACACACATACGACTTTTTTTTTCTTTCTAAAAACGTACTTTTTATACACAGGAACATATAACTGTATTTCCGATGAGATCTTGGTATCGAATTTTTGGCTGGAGTGCCATACTTTCTCTACATATGTACTATGTACTAAGTAGAGAAAATAAAAAGAGAAAGGCGTTCTAAATTTTTGTGCATTTAAGGAGATAATCTAGCCATTTTTAATTGTTTTCATTCCATTCTTTGGATTTCCAAATAACAAGATTGTCACTTGCTTATGAGAATTAAGACCCATGGCATGTTTTAAGATTGTTTTCAATAGCTAATGAAGATAAATGAGAAATAAACTAGGCCCAAATATATACTGCATTTTTTTTTTCAAGTATCCACTGAATTTGATTTTCACGTACCTGGGAAGTCGTAAGGTAGGCCAGAGTTTACCATAGAAAACAAATTTCAATGTTACACTAATATGACTTTCTCAAGCTGTTCTAAAAACTTCTTACAAAAGCTTACACAATATTAATCGAGATAAAGATTAGCAGAATGCGCTTAATATGTAGTTCCTTATAAGTAGAAAGCAACTAAAGGAATGCGCTATGCTAAAGAGATAGTCAAATGTTTTAAGCTATCTTTATGCGATTTTCAATGCAAAGGAGTCATTGCATTATCAATTACCAGAAGTAGAACGAAAGAAAAACGGATACTTCCTGTCTGGAAAAAGTATAAGTTCTTTACAATTGAAACCAATAACAAGGATTATTTCGGAAACGGTTACCTCCACAACAAAAACGCAATTGTGTGTTTTGACGAGATGTGCACTTTTGTGTAGTAAGTTCTTGGTTATCTCTTACGGTTCAGCAATGTAAATATTTTTAATTTATCCGATTTTAATCAAAACCTTTAGTCGTTTTTGAGAAAATAAAAATTTTTCCATGTAAAGGGCAGTTTGTAGTGGGTAGATGTTTTTGAAAATCTTTGTGTGGCATGCTTGGAGTATACTATATCTAAATGCCAAGTTCGGTATTTAATGGTCCTTTAGTTTTTGAGCTATGCTGTCCACAGACACACACACGAATCTTTTTCTAATTTTTTTTCGGACTAAGGGGACCCCAAAACATATGAAATCTGGATATCGCATTTTAGGGTGAATACAATACCTTCTCTGTCCATTATGTACATTGTACGTGAGGGTGAGAGAAAGTAATATAATATATGCAAATCTTAGCATATGTAATTTTAGGGAATTGAATTTTTCAGTATTTTAAGAAGCATATTTACAATAGGTTTACCTATGCCTACTCTCAGGTTTCTTTTTGTCCTAACTTGCTTATTATCTGCATTATTTTCTTTTAATTATTCGAGTTTTATTGTTGAGTCTCAAACTGAAGCAACCCGACAATATATTAATGTTAGTTATCTTTATATGTTGGCCAAAATATCTTGATCCCACTTGACCTCTCTGTTTGTGATCTTCGGAATATAGTGAAAAATAAAAATAGTGCTAATGGTTCACTCTGTGACACGCAGAGTAAGGTCATGGACCACGCTGCATTAGAATGATAATCTTTGGCAGAAACACATAAATCTTATTGACAGAGCTCCCAAAATGTTACAGCTTATCTCCGTCATGGATCACGGGTTGCGCTTGCAGCTTAGCAGCAATTTTGATCTTTCATCCACATTAACAGATCGAGTAGACAACAAGTATAATTGCCTACGGAGATTAAAAAACAAGAAATACTTTGAGTGAATATTTGTTGTAGAGATTATTCAATTGTACGAATACATTTATTTAAATAGAATGGAAAACTTCTCCACGCACCACACATTATCAGTAGAGAAAGTAAAAAAATAACATTAAAACCCAAACACATACGTTGCATTCACATCGCTTTCTAAGTTCACTCCAGAACGTTTTCTACAAAAGCTAATTATTCTGTCTACGTCTTGTTAATCAAGATAAACTTTCAATTTAATTTCAACAGTTTTGTTAAGTTTTGTACAGTTTGTAAAGCAAAAGTCATTGTTTTAAGAGCGTGTCACTATAAGATGACTTTGAAATTCAATACTCCTTATATGACCGCGAGAAAAAAAAATGATGTGTTCGATTCACATGACTTTCTATACAACTCTGCAATAAATTATTGTTAAAAAGCTTATGCTTCTATTTACTTCCTGCTAATCGAGAAAAAATTAACAGAAATAGTCTTATTACTTGCTTTCTTGTAAGTAGAAGCGAAATAAGGGAGTACTATAGGCTAAAGTGATAGTCAAAAGCTGGTTGCTATGTGACTGATTTCCTTTGTTTGTATGGACACGAGTTCACAAAGTCCTGTATGAGAAAAATATATTTTTTATAGCTGAAACCAAAAACAAGGAATATCTAAAAAACAATCAACTCGACAAAAAAAAAAACGTATATAACATAAATGGTGTGTTTTAGCGTGCTCTACATTTGCTATGTGGTAAGTTTTTATCCATCTCTTACGGTTTAACAGTTATGCAAAATTCCGTAAAATTGACCCAGAATAAAGTACTCTTCAGAGGCTATTCCCAGAAAATTCAAAATATACTTTTTATTTTTCAGGTAAATATCTTAAATATACGATATTTTAATTAAAATCGTTAGAGCCAATTTTTAGAAAATCAAAATTTTCGAAAAAAGTTCCATGTAAGGGGTAGTTTGGGGTGGAGGGATTTTTCTCAAAATCTTCGTGTCGCATCCCTGGAAGATACTAAACTTAAATACCAAGTTTGGTATTTTACCGACTTTTCGTTTTTGAGTTATCGTGTTCACAGACACACGGACACACACACGGACCTTTTTCTGAAAATATTTTTTTTTGGATACAGGGGACCCTAAAACATATATCTCCGGTGAAATCTCGGTATCGAATTTTTTGGTGGAGTGTAATACCTTCTCTGTACACTATGTACATAGTGCGTATAGAGAAAGTAATAAAGATGGGATTTACAGACGAGAGAAGCATATGTTTCTAAATTGAATCCAATAACAAGGAATATCTAATGAAGGGGTGGCCAACTGGTTAAGCTTTTTTAAAGCGAAGAGAGCAAATTTGCTGATACTCCTGCAATCCGCTACTGTACACTGCACAACCAACCGCACGGAAAGCAATGATTTGGTATTATGCAATGTTTTACGCTTTAAATTCGTAATCCTTCTTTCATAGGTTAATACACAATTGTTCTATTGTCTTACATTAAAATTTATGCCGTAGATATGAGCATATCTTCATAGGTTGGGTTCTAATTGGCAGTCGTAACAAAAACAATCGCAAAAAATAATGACATTATTATAGTATTAACAAGATTCTTAATTTACTCAATACCATTGTTATTGTAATGTATCTCCAACAGCATGAGAATTAACTTGCAAGGGAAGTTTTACATTTACAGCAGTGATTTTGAACAGACATCTTGGTAATTAATTAGTTTCGAATACAATTTAAAAAAAAGGTTATTCTCCTAGGTAACTGTCATACTTACCTGCATGGGTTTTGTAATGACACTAGAAACTGCATTTTCTAAGTGCAGATTTTTTCCGAAAACTAAATCCTTATTCCGTCACTTTCTATAAATAAGAAAGATTTATCTTAGGCAGGCACACGCGTAGGAGCCGAGGCTTACATGTCGGTTTGCTTTCTGTTCCCGACGTTATAAACTAACACACAATACACGACACGACACAAGGAAGAGAGACAATGCCTGCTGTCACGTCTTTACTCACTGAATGCAAGGAGCAAGCATATTTTCTGCGACACAAAAACAAGCGGGTTAGTGGCACCTGATCCAGTAAATAGCAACTGTACAAAAAAGTATATTTGAAATAAATTGCTCACTTTAACGCGATTTTCTTCATTCCTCTTCATCCTATCATTTTCACAACCTTTTACGACTTAACAATTATAAAAAAGTAATTTAGGATGACATTTCTTCCCAGAAAATTCTATGTATTTGCCATGTAAACAACTTAAATATGTTAAATTTAATCAAAATCGTTTAGAAAACAGCTTGGGGGAACTATTTCTGAAGTTCTTAGTGTGGCATATTTGAAACAACCTGAACTTAAATACCAAGATTTGTAGTAACCTACTTGTCGTTTCTGATTGCTGCTTAATGAATTTTTGCTCTACATTCCTTTTTTTATTTTTATTTTCTCTACTATGTTTCATTGTAAATATATGTTTTGGGATCCCCAGAAACTAATAAAATGCCTTTATAGGAAAAAAAAAAAAGTCGGGTGTTTGTGTGTGTGTGAACAGCATAACTCACAGACGAACAGTTGGTTACTTAGTAGGTAAGTCTCCATCTTTTAAGGATGCGGCTCGTAGATTTACAAGAAAATCCCCACCCAGGTGCATTTTATATGGAAAATGTTCGCACATTTTGATTAGCGACTAACCCTTAAAGGATTTGACTATCTCTTTAGCTTCCTGTTCTCCTGGTACCAGGAAATAATATCGTAACAAAATCGTTTGTGCTGATAAGCTGATAAGCTTCTGTAACAATGATTTACTGAAGCATAGGTAGAGAAAGGTATGTGAATGTAGCTCATCAGATTTTTAGATAATAATCATAGTGTACCTTCTCTTTGCTCCCATAATTATTTAATGACATAAAAACTACACAGCTTTCACAGAATGCATGGATTTTGCACCACCAAATTAACAACCTTGGAAAAGACGTATAGTCTTTTACTATCAAGCAAAATAATATTCTTAATCATTAAAACAAGCGTCATATAAAACCACAAATATTTATTATTATAGTCATACAAATCACAAATATTTATTGTTATTAAACATCCTACCTGTTACTATTTATAAAATATCAGTTGATTACTTGCCATGTCAGCTGAAAACCATTTCTCTCCTAATGCAATTATTGCCAGATATTTCATTAGTACACCCTTTAAGCACGGAGTGTTAAGATCACTGGTAGGTCATTACTAATAAGATTAGAAAACTAACACATCACAATATTTTAATTTAATATTTTATATTCTTATAACTTAGGTTATACTTAGTGGCTGTGTTTCTACGAATAATAATTATAAAAATCATAACTGAATGCTTTCTTAAAATTGTGTAAAATTGATATTATTTTCACCTTCTAGCTCAAAACGTTGCAACTCATGTTAGGTGCACTTTCTGTTATGATTAGGTTTCTATAATCATTTTTCCCTAAATCACATACAAGATAATCTTATACTATAAACTAAATATTTGTCAATATATTTAATCTGTCTATAATGAAAAATAACTAAATATGTGTCACTAAAGGCTAATAATTTTCGTAAATCATTTTAATTTTGTTTTTAAATTATTAGAAAATATGAATAAAAGGAGTATGCCACAAAGAAATAGTTCCAGAATAATTGTGCGTATACATATTTAATACTGATAACTTTTCTCGGGCTATCAGCCAGGTGAATTCTATTCCAGTTATTTTCATACCGCCGCCAGGAAAGCTTCAAGTCATGGTTCATATTTAATGCTTTTGGAGAAATTATGAAAAATGAGAACAAGTAATAGTAAATAGAAAGGAAAGAAAAAATGCAATCTGTGAGGTAGGGGCTGCCATGTTTATATTGGCAATTTAAAGTTAATAAGCCCAATCATATATAACTACAAAATTTTAAATCTGAAGATTTGTATTTTTTTACTACACGGAAAGGGGAAAATAAAATTTTGGATATCAGTTTCTTTAAAATAAGGTAAATGTTTAAAGTTCTAATTAGTATGTAAGTTTACTTGTACCTAAATCATATAATTGGCCAAAAATTAAGTTTTATCCTTAATCGGTTAAATATAAAGTAAGGGTGGATTTGAACAATTCGAGTTCTATAATTATATAATTCAAAATAAGGTTCCGATTACTTTTTGGAACTTGCAACTTATATATCATACAGAATGTATCAAAACTCAACGGCAAACAAATGGATTCCCCATGTATAGATCTATTACAATTTATCAGTTCTACACAAGAGGTATTTTTGAAAATATTAGTATTTTCAAAAAAAAAAAATATATAAAGCCTAATTTTGGATGAGGTATTTCCTTAAAATCTTTGTGTCGCATCCTTGGAAGATGCTTATATGGCAATTTTTGTATTCAACTCAATTATGACTATGAATGCTGCAGAAACATGGGCACATACACACAAACACGGACTATATACACATCAAACATATTCCAATTTTTTTTCTAATAACGGGGTTTTAAAACATGTATTTCCAGTGAATCTCGAAGCAGAATTTTGGGTGCAATACAATACTTTGCTTGCTTACTATACGTAGTAGTAGTGGTAGTAGAGAAAGCATAAATGGTATTTGTTTCTTTTTTTAGAGAAAAACATGTGTATGGAACACAATTGAGCGTTCAATTAAGAACATATTGCTCAAATTATAAGTAGATGTTTTTTTATGGAATAATTACATTTGTTTTATGGATGTATTTAATACATTTTTACTTTCTCTACACGTACAATTCACTTAGTGAATAGAGAAAATATTGCACTCCACCTAAAAATTAGATACCGAAGTTTCACCGGAAATATACGTTTTAGGGTCCCCTGTATACAAAAAAGACATTTTTGTAAAAGGTCTGTGTGTGTGTCCGTGTGTCTGTGAACACAATAACTCAAAAACGAAAAGTTGGTAAAACATAAAACTTGGTATTTAAGTTTAGTATCTTCCAGAGATGCGTCACAAAGCTTTTGAGAAAAATCCCCCCATCCCAAACTACGCTTTATATGGAAAAATTTTGGATTTTTTCAAGAATGGCTCTAACGATTAAAATACCGTATATTAGATATTTACATGACAAATAAAATATATATCTTGAATTTTCTGGGAATAGCCTCTAAAGACCTCTTTATCCTGAATGAATTTTACTGAATTTTGCGTAACTGATAAACCGCAAGTATTAAACAAAAACTTACTACATAAAAAATGTAGATCACGTTAAAACACACAGTTCGTGCCATATACCTTTTTTCGTAGAGCTGACCATGTTTGAGATATTTCTTGTTATTTTTTCAATTTTCAAATATTTAATACTTTTGACATACAAGTATTTGTGAACTCCTGGCAATGCATAGAAACGGAATTCATCCACATGGCAAGTAGCTTTTAATGTCGTTTTAATCTAGTGTATCCCCTTCTTTATTTTCTGCTTACAAGAAAGTAATTCTGCTAATATTTACCTCGATTAGCATGAAGTAGATAGAGCTTTTTAACAATAGTTTATTTCAGATATGTAGAGAAAGTCATATGAATGGAAGACGTCAGATTTTTCAATACGCATCCTTTTGAATTATATCGAGTTTTGAATATAACTAAATGCTAATACGGGAGGGAGGTACTTGTTTTTATAATTTGAACATAATTGTGGAATGCATCTCTCTCTTTCTCTCTCTCTCTCTCTCTCTCTCTCTCTCTTTCTCTCTCTGTAGGACACACACATTTTATCTACGTGTGGATGCCCCTCTAAAACTTTATACACATCACTAAGAAGAGGAATTTGCTTTTCTTTGTCTGGTGACATCACAGATCTTATTTCGGAGGAGTGTATACATGGGAAGGATATTGATTTAATACACACTGGATAGGCCTACATTCTCGTCACTTACTAATACAATATTCAGCATTACTCTCGCTTTGATCTCTAAACAAATTCCACAAGATTGGTAAGATAAGTGCCAAAATGCTGCCTTATCTCGCTCATACATTCGTCGAGTCTCGTTTGTCTTTCGTGACAACTGCCATGAGTAGAACAGCGGAAATAGGACTGGCGCAATAGGAGGTTGTCTAGCGACGGCGACGCCTAGACTAAATAGTACCTGCGAAATGCCGCATAGAGGGCAGTGAATGCACGTTTCCAGCTACTTTATCACTCCTACACTGGTTGGCAAGGACCCGTTTCTTATAGCGTATTCTTGGGATTTTTGAAAATATTGGCCATTCATTCTCGCAATGTAATAACGGTGATTTAGAACTTCCTTTCTACAAGGCCGTGCAAGTTTCTTGAAAAGGGTAAACGGCAACAAAGACTGGGATTTCACTACGCCTTGCTCCACGCCGTTTTAATGCAAATGTAGATAGTAGCAACGTCAGGTAGGTTGCTTAAAGAAGTTAAAGAGGGAGCTAGCAGTTACGAATTTGAATGTAAGTGCAAGCAACGTTAGTGAATAATTAGATATTGTTGCCGCTGGGATTAGAAATGCAGTGGCCCTCCCCCAAAAGTGTAGCACTCACGGACAACTTAAGACTATGCCTTAGTGAAATTTGACAAAAATTGTGAAAAATTAAAACATACTTTTCACTTTCTCTAGTCTCTGAAGAGCTCTAATCTAGATGAGAGTTTGGTATAACGGTTAAACAGTAACCAATAGACAAAGAATTACTTCACAAAAAATGTAGATCTCTTTAGAATACATAATTTATGTGATTAACACATTTCTTGTAGAATTTACCATTTTCGATATATTTTTGTTAATGATTTCAATTTTAAACAACCAACTTTTCTCAAACGGTACCATGCAAAGCGAACTGAACCTCAATTGTTTTACATAGCGACCAACTTTTAAAAGATTTGACTATTGCTTTAGCCTAACGTATTCCCATATTTTTCTTCTACTTTACAAGGAAACAAGTAATAAGGCAAATTCTGCAAACATATCTTTCGATTTTCACGATGTAGGTAAAATAATAATCTTTAGTAGGAACAGTTTGTATATTGAACAGCCAGTGAAAGTTATGTGAATGTAGCACATCAGTTTTTTTAATAACATTATATATATTCTAAACTTTAAGAAAATATAATATGGTTTTTCTCAGATGGCGCATTTTAGGTACTTATTAAGAAACGCTATAAATGGGTAGGCGTATGCTTATTACTAGTCATTCCCAACTTTAAACCTTTTTCGCCGCAAACTTCTTCCCAACACTTTTTCATGCTGAACACGACATTTTTTTTTTCCTAATTTGTTTCAAAATTGTTATACTGCCCCTCAAAAGTATATTAAAGAATCTGCTCAAATACATTTTCGAAATAATTCTTCAATTTGGAGAAATGCATTATTGAATTTTGAAAATCACGAGTTTTGGAAAGTACAAAACTAATAATATTTACTCTAATTAGAGCTAATATAAAAATAATATGACAAATTAATTTTTAAACTCATTTACTGTCAAACTAAACTTTTGTATGTGAATATTTTGTAAATGCAGCACGTGGTTAAATACTTTCTCTTTACGTACTAAGTACATAGTATATAGAGAAGGTACTGCATTCCATTAAAAAATTCGACACCAATATTTCACCGGTATTGACGTTTAAGGCTCTCATTTTTAGAAAAAGATCTGTGATTGTGTGTGCGTGTTTGTGTGTGTCCGTGTGTCTGTGAACAAAAAATGAAAAGTCGGTAAAACACCAAAATTGAAATATAAGTTTAGTATCTTACAAGGGTGCGAAACGAAGATTTTGAGGAAAATCCCCCCACTGCAAACTACCCTTTACATGGTAACATTTTCGAAAATTTTCACTTTGTCAAAAATGGTCCTAACGATTTGGATTAAAATATCGTATATTAAAGATATATACATGACAAATAAATTGTATATCTTGAATTTTCTGGAAGTAACTTCTGAAGACCTCTTTATTCTGGACGAATTTTGTTGGATTTTGTTTAACTCTTAAACCGTAAGAGACAGTCAATAACTTACTACACACAATATTAGATCTCGTTGAAACACACAATTTATATCATATACATTTTTTTCCTAGGATTGACCATTTTTGAGATATTCCTTGTTATTAGTTTTAGTTTTAAATTACTTAAACTGTTCACATACGGAAATTTGTCAATTCCTGGGAATGCAAAAAAACGTGCTTCATTTACATAGCAACCAGCTTTTATAAGATTCGACTATGGCTTTAAATTAGTGTATCCCTTTGTTTCTCTTCTGCTTACAAGGAAGCTCTTTTGTTAATGTTTGTCTTGATTAGCAGGAAGTATATAAAAGAGTAAGCTTCTTAACAATAATTTGTTGCAGAAATGTAGAGAAAGTCATGTGAATAAAACACATCGGATTTTTTTTTATTAGAACAGTGAATTTAGTCAATAAAACGTTACCATTTAAATAATCATCTAAGATGAAATGTTGATATATGGTAAAATTATCACCATTGTTGTGTGTAATAAGAGGTACAAAATTTTTAATAAGATATTTTATATACTGTGGAGTTTTCAAATTTCATAGATGCGATACCATAATTACAGTTGTAATATTCAGTCAATTAGGCACATTGTTAGAATTAGTTTTCATGTGCACATAGGAAACAAGAAAATGAAAACTTGACTTTTAAGAGATGGTGTATTTAAAAAGTCTTTGATTTGCAGCATTGCTGTGTTATACCCATCAAGTTTTACAAATCGCATTTTTCTGCAGAATCCGACAATGTTTTAAAACCATACTGAACGATGTGAGTGCAGTCAATCCATATTACACATTTAAATTTTCTTGTCTCCATTATTCTTTATAGCGACAAGATGGGAGATCTTGACGCTATAGGAAGCAAAGATTAATAAAAGAAGTCGTTTGGAACTAAAATAAGCACCGCAGTAAGTAGAGCCCCTGCCTGGTATGCGAGGGTCTCAAGTTCGATTCCTGGTAGAGGAGGTGGGGAAGTTTCTCAAGCTTATTCCCTCTTCTCAGAGCCTGGAAGCATGCATAAGAGTGTGAGTGTGTGTGTGTGTGTGTAATACAATGAATCGAATTTAAAGAAAAACATAATCAAAGCCAAATACCAATGACAGCAGCACACACCATTGCCGCTGACAAGCAAAATGTTCCAAACGAAAATGTCAAAATGGCCGCTCAGTTAAAGGCAAGGTATAGCTAAATGCAACATTAACAATTTTAAAATAATAACAGTACTAATTATTGATTTAACTTACACTTATCTAAGTGTAGGAACTAATACATTTATTCATTTGCCAAATAAACTTTATTCAAATGAATGTTTTACTCTTAATGAAAATCATATATTAAATTATGAAATGAATTTTGAAATAATTTTCAAGGTAATTGCAACGAGAGCATTTTAAAATAACTCCTTTCTATCATTCTCAAGATATAGATATTTTTGAAACAAAGAAATATTAAAAAGATATGCGCAATCATTTTAACCACTACGGATTAGAACGGCCGCGTCGTGGTCCAGTGGTTAGACCACTCACCTCTCACCAAGGCGTGTTAGATCTCAGGTGACCACAATGGGATTTCTAGTGGACAAAGCGGCGGAGGGGCGGGCTTTTTTCGGCTTCTTCACTTTCCTCCAACATTCCATTCCACTGATGCACTTTCTTCATTCCATGTATCATCAGTGTATTTGCCTGCGGTGCCATATGTAGTAAAAGCAGGCATTAAACGCTATAAAAATAAGGGTAAATATAATCGTTTTGAAGATCTAGTAGAATATTCAATTATTATGTTATCTCAGTGTTTGTATCTCCTACATATTCGCAGATATTCACTTATTTTGTATACCGTATATATACTGTATTTTTAATGTGAATATATATATATATATATATATATATATATATACACATTTTAATATTTTTGGTAGTTGTAATTGGTAGTCATGGCATTACTAATTTAAAAAATAATGACAATTATTATAGTAAAATAACAAGCTCCTTAACTTGGTGAATACCATTGTACTGGTATTGTATTGTTAATAGTATGTGAAAACATATTTAAAGAAAAACAATAACTTTACAGCAGTGAATATGAATCTTTATGTTAGATATAGCACAATTCGAAATAAACAAGCTTGTCCTTGATAACTGTCTTGCGCATTGACGCTGCAAATTGAATATTCTGAGAGCAGAATTTTGCCGCAAATTATATGTAGGTGTCAATGGATTGCGTATTGGATTACTTTGTGGTCCCGACGTTATAAACTGAATCACAAAACAGGAACGACAGACTATCCATTGCTCTGTAGTGTCTACCCACTATAGAGCACAAAATCAAGCGTTGGGCACGCCTTATCTAAAAATTATACCGTAAAAATAGAATAGTAACGAATACAGAAAATCTGAATAGACCGGATAAATAGCAAATATTAATATTACAATAGCGGAAAGCTGTATTATTTTATTATTTCCATCAGCTTCCAGAATTAAAATGCAAAAGGCTAGAATAACTGAATAAGGTAGGGCTTGATTCAGGGGACATATATGTAGGCACCTGAAGAAAATTAGCAGCTCGGAAAATAAGCCTTTGGAAGATGAGAAAAAGTATAATTCAAAAGAAAGAAGAGAAAGGTAGGTGGAGCAAAAGGGCCAATTAAAGCCCTATTGCGCACATTGATTACTTTTAAATCTAAAGGAGACGGATCCTCTTCCAATTACTTCTTCTTCTTCTTTTTTACCCTCTTAACGATGAAATGCAAGAGCCCTTGGCCATGGCATGCGAGGATAGCCCCGTAAACTTGACATAATTAAAGGAAATTCTGCTTTTCAGTGTAGGCAGAATGCAAAACACGTAGCAGACGCTTAAAACTGCTACCCACGGCAATTGAGCTAAGAAATGATCTCAGTAAATATGCACAGATTGAAGTCCATATTAGTCCTAGTTGAGAGGGACAGAGAGGTGTGGAAAGAGAGAAAGAGAGAGAAAATATGAATGAATGAATGAATGAATGAATGAATGAATGAATAAGTAAGTGTATTTATTGACATAGCAATATCATACATAGAATTTCAACAATCGCACGGGTCCACAGACCGTACGTGCTTTTGTAATGCACATTACAAGCAATATTAAAACAACAACAACAACAAAGAATTAAAAGAGTAAACACGAAAATAAAAAGGCAAAGGAAATACACACTCCAAAGCATTATTAAACAACAATAAAGAATTAGAGAGAGAAAGTAGTTGTGGGAAGGAGGAATAGAGAAAAGAAAAGAAACTGTATTTCCCGTGTTTTTGAAAATAAATCCCTATTTAAGTACATTTATAAATGACTGTGTATCCTTTGATGTTTACATCGTCGTGTAAGTTATATGTTTAATCTTAAAACATGTATAACTACACAAAATAAAAACTTGTCTGTAAGCAAATATTTTTACTCCAGTAATTTTTTAAATTACAACCATTTTATATGCACAGTACTGCAGACTTAGTGAACCTGATTTATAAACTCTTGTACTAACGATCCATTTGCATAAACTCAATTTATCCTTTCCTTAAAGAAATGAAAATATCTGTGAAATTTGGAAAATGTCTGCAATGTTAAAAGAATAATGAAAATCATTATTTATATGAAGAAACTAAACAATAAGCAAACAATTTATTTTTAAAGTAAATTCAAAACGTTACACTAGTTTTTTAGTTTATAAAGTGCGGATTTTTCCTTTTTAATGAACATAACATTGATATTTTTGAAGATAATAAAGAGGAGTATAAAGTTCTAAATATGTATTTTAACAGTTTTGCAAGGAAGCTACGTGTAATAACAAACAATGATATTTTTGGAGAAGAAATAGAGGATACGATACTCCTCATGTATAGCGCATTCAAAACGTTTTACATTTTATAATTGATACAACGGATAACATTTATAAATTATATGTATAAAGAGTATGGAAGTAGTCTAAAAAGCTTTAAGACCTTAGCATGACTTTAAAAATTTGGTTAACTATTATGGATAACATTGAACCAATACTTTTCTGGCCTCTTAGCATGCTGTGAGTGGTGTTTCTTGCTTTTAATGTTTTTTAATACTCAAGGTTCCATAAGTAAGTAAACAAGTATAATAATTTAAATAAAGTCAACTTGTTAAATATCAGCAATTCCAAGCCCCGCATGTGGGATGGATGTGATGGATGAAGTGGCGTCTGGGCGGGTTTCCTTCAGGTCCTACGGTTTCCCCCGCCACTGATTCTACCGATTGCTCCATCACCACCTTTCCTATCACCCATTTCGCTTGCATTTCATATCATTTACTTCCTCGAGCTCATGCCTGGCTACGGTCCGACAACTCGTTCCATGTTCTCCATTCTATGGTTTCGTGTCGTTGGCTCCCCAACAGGACTCTGATCCCTAGACATCCGCTAGTAAGTTCCAGGAGGGCGTCAGTCCTTAATAAGAGGAGGGTAAACTGATTATGAAAAAAAAAAGAAAAAAAAAGAAAAACATCAGCAATTGAAAGAAAATTTACAGCTGGAAAATTTGTAATCATAAATAATCTTGTACATCCCCTCCAACCTCTAATAATTAGCTATGAGACATTCAAAATCACAGCTGGATTTGAAATATGGAACTACAAGTGCAATTTGACCATTAAAACTAAAATATGAATCCGTTCTGGGCAATATTTTCAAAACATTGCCCTAATTTGAAGGATAGCAAATGCTTGCAAAGAAATACATACATAGAGAAGTCAAAAAGTGATAAAATTGTTAAAAATAAAAATTTGATTTCAGGCTTATATTTTTAGATCTTATCAAGTAAAACTTATTGACATTATTCGTAGAAATTAATATCTTTATCGATATAAGGTATAAGAACTTTCTTGGGAAGAAATACAAATAAAAGGTTTAATAATAAGGGTTAAATACTTATAAATACGTTTTACTGGCGGGAACCTGTTTGCACATTCAATTGATCAATTTACTTATGATAAAAATAAAAAGGAGCGTTTAATATTGTAAAAGGAGAAATGAATATTAAGAGATTCTAAAAGTTATGCAAAATATACCTAAATATAAGTTATATAAATGAAATGTTAAGATGTGTTGAACTATAACTTATTTGAGATTAAAAAAGTGTAATGTGTTCCATTTACATGTCTTTCTCTACCTATTTTTTCTAACCAAAAGGTGAATATGATAGTCAACTATTATGAAAGACCTTTGCTTTGTGAACAATTAAAGTTCGGTTACCTTTGTATGGTCAGGAATAAATCAAAAGAGGGATGAAAAGAAAGATGCTTCCTGTTTCAGAAAAGTTTAAATAGTTTAAAATTGAAACCTATAATAAGGAATGTCTTTGAAACGGTTAACTCCACAACAATGTATATGTCATAAAGCATGTGTTTTAACGAGATTCACATGTTTTGTGTAGTTTGCCAGTTAGAAAAATGCATCAAGAATGAAGAGCTCTTTAGAGAATACTCCAAAAAATTCAAATATACGTTTTATTTGGCATGTAAATACGTTTAATACAGGGTAGTTAAGTCAAAATCGTTAGACCCAGTTTTAGAAAAACAAAACTTTCAACATTTTTTCTATATAAAGTCTAGTTTGTTGAAGTGGGACTTTCTTTCAAATTCTTCGTGTCGCAACCATGGAAAATACTGAACCTTAATACCAAGTTAGGTAACCGACGGTCTTTTCATTATTAAGCTATGCTGTCTGTAGTCACACAGATACACATACACATCCAGACAGACACATTCTCAGATATTTTTCTAAAAATGCTTGACACATTTTTCCAGTGAAATCTTGGCTCGAATTTTTGGGTGGGACACAATAGGTTTCTACCTACTATGTACAGAGTACGTGCAGAGAAAGTACAAAGGTACGAAACTTACCTGAAAATTTAAGTTCTGGATTTGCATTTGTAATAAATAATAGCGAAAGGGTATTAATGGGAGTAGCAATGCTGTACAAAGGAAACATTTACCAAATAAAAGCTATACTAAGAGTCTAAGAGTTGTAGTGAATGAAATAACTAATAAGTTACTTTGTTTCAGTTTTTACTTGGCATTTGTAATAAATAATAGCGAAAGGGTATTAATGGGAGTAGCAATGCTGTACAAAGGAAACATTTACCAAATAAAAGCTATACTAAGAATTCCCCACACAGCTTAAGGAAAACCCGATTTTGCAGCAGCCGGATGACCAACCCAAATCTCTTACTCCAGACTTCAAAGCGGAAATCCTTGAGATTAAGTTTAGACGAAATTAAGCAGGATGTAACTATATATTGGAGTTTTATTCTATGAGCAACAACATTTTCCCAATCCTCTGACCAAGTTTATGTTTCAATATTTTTATACAATATTTTACAAAGAATAAATGAAATTGTAGTACCTGTAAATTTCTGTAAGACATTTCGCAAATTACTTTCAAGAGATATTTTTTTATTTTCTGTTGCAATGTCATATGATATAAGCAATAGCGTATTCATTTGGTATTTAAGGAAATTTTAAATATTAAAACATATTTTTATTTTGCATTGTAAGGCACTACAGTATTTCTAGAGTTTAAGACGTTAAATGCGGCTTTTATATATATATATATATATATATATATATATAATGTACTTTTTATTGGTTTCGAAATCCAGTCAGTTGAGAAATGCAATGCTATGCCGGCATGTTGCCATGGTAGCTCAGTGGAAGAGCAACCGGCTGGAGACCGGGAGATCCGTGGTTCAAATCCCGGCTATGGCATTGAGTTTTTCTGTCTGATTCTACCTATCCGTACTTTTTATTGTTACACATAAACCTTTAAATTCAAGTTTACTCTCATGTAGTCCATTAAGCTCTAGGACTGTTGAAATGTTACATCGCATAATTATATATCTGTGTATGTAACTAAAAATATTATTGATAATATATTCTAGGTTTTTTACACTAGGCATTACTATTCATCGGACTTACTATATTTATACTTTCCTTACCGGTTACTTATTATAATTAGAGGATGTAATTCATTCCAGACAAAAATTAAATATAGATTTTTCATTGGAAGTAGATATTATGAGAACCCCCGAAATTGAGAATAGAAAAGCATTTTAGAGAAATGCTTTTCTATATGCATGAACAGTATAACTTAAAAACAGACATTTGATTAAGTATATTCAGCAACTTCCAAAGGTAAACAGGAAGATTTTCAATAACATTTCCCTATCGTACAGTACTCGTTACTTAGAAATGTTAAGCTGCTTTTCTTTCATTTCTCAAAATCAGCTATAATGATTTTGATTAAAATCATGTTTGAGATATTTGCAAATCTTCCATTTTCTCTGAGGTTCTATAATTCGTAAGCCATAATAGGCAAACGCTTACATATGAGAAATGTACATATAAATCTCATGGAAATACACAATTCTCAAAGAAATTTTCGTGTAACATGGCCATCTTTAAAATATTCGTTATTGCATACTTAAGCTTTCCCTTACTAAACGTTATGACATCTTCCTAAAAAGTATGGGATTCCTTATATTTTTTTTAATAGTCGCCTCCGTGGTGTAATAATTACCATGCTAACTTCATATTCTCAAGATCGCGGGTTCAAACCCGGCGAAAGACCATGGAATTTTCGGGCGTAAAAATCCTTAGCATGGTTTCCTTCGGAAAAGGAAGTAAAGCCATTGGTCCCGTGTCGTAGAATTACGGCACATAAAAGAACATGAAGCAAATAAAGACGCCTTCAAGAAAAATTTGATGTGTTACACTCACATGACTTTCTCTAGCTCTTCTACAAACTTCTTACATAAGATTATTCTTCTTCTGCACCTTGCTAATCGAGATAATCATTAGCAGAATGTTCTTACTACTTAGTTCTTTATAAGTGAAAGAAAATAAGGGAATACACTAGGCTAAACAGATAGTCAAATGTTTTAAAATCTGTCGTTATTCGATTGTAATTGCAAATCGCTTCTTTGCTTGGCCAGGAGTAGAACAAAAGAAAAACGAACACTTCCTGTCTGAGAAAAGTATAAGTACTCACAACTGAAACCAAAAAACAAGGAATATCTCGGAAACGGTTACCTCCACAACAAAAATGTAAAGGATATATATTGTGTGTTTTGATCAGATCTACATTTTCTGTAGAGTAAGTTTTTGTCTATCTCTTACCGTTTAGCAGTTAAACAACATTTAGCAAAATTTATCCAGAATAAAGAGCTCCTAAGAGGCTATTCCCAGAAAACTCAAGATATACATTTTATTTGGTATGTAAATATCTTTAATATATGGGATTTTAATCAAAATCGTTACAGCCATTATTTAGAAAGTCAAACATTTCGAAACATTTTCAACGTAAAGGGTAGTTGGGGGTGACAGGATTTTCTTGAAAATCTTCGTGTCACATCCTTGGAAGATACCAAACCTAAATACCAAGTTTAGTATTTAACGGTCTTTTCGTAGTTGAACTAAACTGTCCACAGACACACACACAGACAGACACACGCACATACACACGGACCTTTTTCTGAAAATGCTTTTTTTTGGATTCAGGGGGTCCTAAAACATGTATTTCCGGTGAAAATCTCGGTATCGAATTTTTGGGTGGAATACAATACTTCCTCTATATACTAAGTACATAGTACGTATAGAGAAAGTAAAAATTAAGAGGTCTTTCACGCCAAGTATGGAATGGGACGCTGAGAACCACAGCAGTTCAAGAGCGTCCATAAATAAAATTCAATTTCCATTTCCATATATTTAATAGGGATTCAGTAGTAAAAAACAAATGACACACGATATGTGAAATATGTGTTTTCAGGTTTTATATAGGCTGCTAAATTGCTTTTGTTTAATTTATAATTATTTAAAATCAAAATACTGTGGAGATTAAAGCGGAGTAAATAATGTAATTGCTTACCATATTAATACTATAGTATATGAAGAGATTGTTGCATCGTATGGTCGTGCGTGTGTCATCAATTATATATTTTAATTTATACATTTGTTCATCACCAAGATTTAACCGACACCACCATGTATTTTATTGGTCGAAATATCATTTAGTGACAATTAGGAAAAACGTAAGTTTAAAGAACAGTCTGTGGGAAGTTTTGCATTTTTATTTATTTATTTATGTATTTATTTATTTATACTGGTTGGAGTTAAGGCCATAAGGCCTTCTCTTCCACTCTACCAGGCAATACATTAAATTCAACACAGCTGTGATACAATGAATAAAAGAATAAAGAACAAAAATACAATTTTACACAACTTAATAAAAATATATATAAAAAGGTACAACAAATATGCTGAAATGAAAAGAAAGAAGAAAAAGTAAACAAAGTTATTTTAAATGAAATATTAATGAAGGTCGAAACACATATTAATGTTATTTACAGTTAAAATGCGTATTACTACTATATAGCAATAAATATATGTATAGCAATAAATGAAAGTAGTGATGTATTTATCATATTAATACAGCAGCAGATCAGGTTTGATTACAAATGTATGCTCTAACTTTCTGCTTAAACAGTATAACGTTCCGGCAGTCCCTTACGTCTTCAGGGAGGGAATTCCAAAGATGAGGTAAATCTATTGTAAATGATGATGAATAGAAGGTTGTATGATGAGCAGGTATAGCAAGAAAATGCATTTATTGAAAATAATTGTGATATGAAGATCTCTCGTGCAAAAATATCTAAACTTGCTTTTTCTTCATGACTGAAGAAAACATATTCCTGAATAAGAGTTTAAACTCACAAAGTGATTTGAGGAATGAAAACAGTTAAAATAAAAGTGTTTAAAACTCATTCAAATCTCCAACTCCTTAAATCCATCATAACCATAAATATCCTGACAACCATGTATTATTGCCTACATAATTATCTGTACTTTTACTTTCTCTACATAGTATATGATACCTAGGTAGAAAAGGCATTGCTCTCACCTAAGATAACTTTACCGGAAATAGACGTTTTATGGTCCACTGTGAAAAAAAGTCATTGTTGGAAAAAGGTCCATGTGTGTGTGTCCGTGTAAATATGAACCCGATAACTCAAAACGAAAAGTCAGTAAAATACTAAACTTGGTATTTAGGTTTGGTATCATCTAAAGTTACGTTACTAAGATTTTGAGAAAAATTTCTCCACCCCAAATAACCCTTTACATGGAAACATTTTCAAAAATTTTGATTTTTTTCAAAAATAGCTATAGCGATTTTCATTAAAACACTGTATATTATAGATATTTACATGGCAAATACAATTTATATCTTGACTTTTCTGAGAATTTCTTCTGAAGACCACTTCATTCTGCGTAACTCCTGTAAAACTGGTAAACAGTACGAGATAGACAAAAGCTAACTACACAATAATGTAGATATCGTTAAAATACACAATTTATGTCATATATATGTATGTATGTATGTATATATATATTTCGTGAAATTGACCATTTTCAGAATATCCCTTGTTATTGCTTTTGGCTTTAAAATACTTAAATGTTTCGAAGAGGGGAATTTGTCAACTCATGGCCATACAAATAAACAGATATCAATCACATAGCAATCAGCTTTTAAAAGATTTGACTATCGTTGTAGCCTAGTGTATTCCCTTCTAATTAGAAGGGAGTAAATAATATCCATTTCTGAAGGTGTTTATTTCAATTAGTATGAAGCAGAATACTCTTTTTAACAATAGCTTATTACGGAGAGAAAATCATGTGAATTGAGCACATCAGATATTTATCTTTACGGCGTGGAAGCATAAAAAAATAAAAGCTTGGGAAATATCTGTGTATGGTATTCCACTTATAGCTCTACTCCGAAATTTCTCCTGAAATATATGTTTTGAGACCTCTTGAATAAAAAAAAGCATGTTTAGGAAAAGATCAGCGTATGTGTGTGTGTGTGTGTTGTGTATGTGACTGTGGACTGCCCTAGTTAAAAATAAAATTCCGTTATATACCGATTATTAGCTCTCAATGATATGAGACGAAGATTTTTAAGAAACTTCCCCCACCCCAAACTACTTCTATTAAAAATACTGTATCTTAAACATATTAACATGACAAATAAAAGCGATATCTTCAATTTTCTGGGAAGGTCATTTGAAGACAGAATTATTCTGGATCACGTTTTTAAAACCGGTAAACCGTACAGACTGAATCTCTTACTACGCAAAAAAATAAAAAAAAAAAAAATATGTAGATCTCGTTAAAACACACAATAATTTATGTATAATTTTTTTTCTTGGAGTTGATTATTTCCTAGATATTCCGTATTTAAAATGCCTGCTTGAACTTTTTTCTTAGATGAGAACTTATCAATACTGGCCATGCATGCAAAGAAACGAATTTCAGTCACATAGCAACCAGCTTTTAAAAGGTTTGACTATCTGTTTAGCCTAGTGTATTCCCTTCTACTTACAAGGAAGTACGGAATAAGACCGTTTTTCAGAATGTTTATCTAGATTAATATGAAGTAGATAAAAGAATAAGCGTTACAGAATGTCGATAAAGTCATGTGAATGGAACACATCAGATTTTTGTCTTAACGACGAGGGATCATGATAAAATAAAAGTTTGTGACAATTCTGAGTCTGATTTATTCATTATAGTTAGGAGTTTTAAAAATGTTTAATTGTTACATTTCCATCATTTGAACACAATTAGTTCATTTTAGGTTTAGTGTCTCATTTGCCATTTTGATTTCACATTTTCAAATTCGGCGAAAGGTAAAAAGCAATTTGCATGGATTTTGGTACGGATATTTGCCTACTACTATCACCTTTGAAAATGTTATCTTTTCAAAAAATATTTATAACACTTTTTAATGAAAATTCTGTAACTATTGCCACATAGACGAGCAATTTTAAAAATCATATATTCAAATGACACTCTACCTATCCGCAACAAACTATGCTTAAAAAACCTACTTCATATACATAAATAATTTTATTATATACTTCCTTAAGATAAACAGGAAAGCAATTGGAAAATCCTTAAAGAGCTGCTCGCTATGTGTTGCATTGACATTCCGTTCTCTTTGCTTAAACGTGGGAAAGACAAAAATATGATGTGTTCCATTCACATGGCTTTCTCTAGCTCTTCCACAAACAAACATTCCTTACAAAATATCATTCTTTTATCTGCGTTATGCTAATCAAAGTTATTATTGTCAGAGTTGGTCTTATTTCTTGCTTCTCTGTAAGTAAAAGGTAAATACGGAAATGCCCTTGGCTAAAGCGATATTCAGATCTCTTAAAAGCCGGTCTATAAGTGAAACAATGTTTGCTAGGAGTAAAAAAAAAAAAAGATATATATATATATATATATATATATATATATAAATCTTATGTATTAAACTCACATGACTTTCTCTAGCTGCCCTACAAACTTCTTAACAAAGATTATTCTTCTTTCTGCACAATGCTAATCGAGATAAACATTAACAGAATGTTCTTATTACTTAGTTCCTTATAAGTAGAAGGGAACTAAGGGAATGCCCTATGCTAAAGTGATAGTCAAATGTTTTAAATCCTATCTTTATGCAATTGTCATTGCAAATTGCTTCTTTGCTTGCCCAGGAGTAGAACAAAAGAAAAACGGATGCTTCTTGTCTGAGAAAAGTTAAGTACTTCATAATCGAAACCAACAACAAGGAATATCTTGGAAACGGTTACTGCCACTACAAAAACGTAAAGGACATAAATTGTGTGTTTTAACAAGATTTACATTTATGGTGTATAACTTTTTGTCTATCTCTTACGGTTTAGCAGTTAAGCAAAATACGCAAAAATGCATCCAGAATTAAGAGATATTCAGAGGATATTCCCATAAAATTCAAGATATACGTTTCATTTGTGATGAAAATTGATTTAATATACGGATGTTAATCAAAACCGTTGGAGCCATTTTTAAGAAAATAAACATTTTCGAACATTTTTCCATGTTAAGGGTAATTTGTGGTGGGGGGATTTTCTTGAAAATCTTCGTATTGTATCCTTGGAAGATACTAAACCTAAATACCAAGTTTGGTATTTAGCGGTCATTTCGTTTTTGAACTGTTATCCACAGACACACACGGACCTTTTTTCTAAAAATGCTTTTTTCGGACTCAGGGGATCCCAAAACATATATTTTCGGTGAAATCTCGACATCGAATTTTTGGGAGGAATACAATACTTCTCTATCCATGTTCATTGTATGTACGGGTCTAGAGAAAGTAAAAAGAAATATGTCTTCCGTTTGAGAAAAGTTTAAGTACCTTGGAACTGAAACCAAATCTTGGAATACCTTGAAAAGGGCTAACTCTTCCAAAAAGAAGAAAAAAAAAACATATATGACATAAATTGCGTATTTCAATGAGATGTACACTTTTTTTTTTTTTTAGTATGCATTTGATCTCTTATGGTTTACCAGTTACACAAAAGTTATACAAAGTTATCCAGAATGAACAGGTCTTCAGAGGCTATTTCAAGAAAGCTCAAGATATACATTTCGTTTGTGATAAAAATATCTTAATCTGATGGCATTTTAATAAAAATCGATAGAGCCATTGTTGAGAATATCAAAAATTTCCAAAAAATGTTCCATGTAAAGGGTAGGAGGATGTTCTTGAACACCATCGTGTCGATCAAACCAAGTTTGGTATTTATCAGAGTTTTCGTTTTTGAGCTATGCTGCCCACAGACATACGCAAACGCACACACACACAGACATGTTTCTAAAATGCTCTTTATGGATTCCAAGGGTCTCAAAACATATATTTTAGGTGAATTCTCAACATCAACATTTTGGGTGGAATATAATACTTTCTCTATCTACTGTGTGCATTGTACATACGGGCTAGAGAAAGTAAAAATAAATATAGATATCCCATTTGAAAAATGCATAAGTATTTTAAAATTGAAACCAATAAATAGGAACATCTCGGAAACGGCTAACTCCTCGAAAATAAGTTTTCGACATAAATTGTATGTTTTACCAGATCTGCATCTGTCATGTAATAAGATTTTCTTTTAGTTGCCAGTTATGCAAAAGTCATTCAACATGGACAGAATTTTAGACAGTATTCCCAAAAAATTCAGGATATGCATTACACTTGGCATACAGCTATCATAAACATATGGTAATTTTATTCAAAATCGTTAGAGTCATTTATTACCAAATTACAATTTTTGGAAAAATGCTCCATTTCAGGGGTAGTTTTAGGGTCAGGGAATTTTCTCTGTAGAATCCTTGGAAAATGTTGAAGTCAAATATCAATAACCAATTTTTTGTTTTTGAGCTACGTTCACTATCACACAGGCGCACACAGACTTTTTCTAACACTGTTTTTTGTATTCGAGGGAACTCAAATAATGTACCTATTTCGGGGAAATCTTGAGATAGAAGCTTCATTGGAATATAATATCTACCTGTTTTACCTACTATGTCAATGGTACATGGGAAAGAATACGTCTAAAGGTTAGAAGTTAGAGCATGTTAACATGGGGGCCACCTCGGCAACGGCGACAAATTACTGATCTATTGTGGCCACCCACCCCGCGGGTGAAGGGTTGAGAGGAGGGGAAAACCACGCGCTAGCACACAGGAAACGACGGGAAAAAATATAAATAGCGTGTTATTTATGGACGCTCTTTAACTACTCTGATTCTCAGTGTCCCATTCTAAATTGGGCGTGAAACACCGCTTAATTTTGCTCAGAGGTCTCTCCATCAGGCTTGAGGTTCTTTTACGTGCTGTAAATCTATGACAAGGGACCAGCGGCTTTACTTCCCTTCCAAAGGAAGAGGACCAACGGCTTTACTTCACTTGCAAAGGAAGTCATGCTAAGGATTTTTACGCCCAAAAAAATCCATCATCCTCCGCGGGGTTTGAACCCGCGACGACGGAGCTAAGCGCAGAGACGCGCGGAAGTCCCTTACATTCACTAGACTGCAGCCGGAAAGCACCTAGCCTCAACTAGCTAAACCAGGGGGAAGAGAGTTTCACTCGGAGCAAGCAACCGTGTCATCGACCTGCAAAGACTCAAGCCACGCCTGCTCAGACCTGAAAGACGAAGAACCGAAATGAAATGAAGGAATAAATGTAAAGGAATCATGGTAGATATACAGCATTCCATCATTCACCTAAGCGGTTCCGGAAAACCACGAAAAAACCCAAGGCCAGAGTGCACGGACAATGGAGATAGAACCCGGACCTCCCAAATGCCAGTCCAATACATCTAACATGTTATTAACATTTCGTAAAGTTTTGATATAAACTTCAGAAGACAGAAATTTCATTGATACCTAGTCTTATTAAAAATTAGAAATACCATTTTGAGGCTTATATGATCAATCTCAACAGGCTCGAGTAAAACAAGCTGAGAAAGTTTCGATATGTATTATTTTACACTAGCCTTAAGGTAAATATTCTGCTTATTTTTGTTGAACGATGAACTTAATCAACTTATGTTTTTGTTTTTTTTTTCAACATATAAAACTCTAACATTTAACGAACAATATAATTAACTCGAATGAAATCAGTTTACCTTGTATTAAGAAACTGTAATTAGTATTCAACGAGATAACAACTTATCTCTACGGTTTTTTAGTAATCTGAAAAATAAAATTGCCTCAGACGTAATCTGTTCGAAAAAGCTTAATGAGCTTAAATAAAACAATAACTTTTTCATCACCATCACTTTTCACCTCTAACAGAATAATTAGGTATCCAGAAAAAACGTTTAGTGATTATTGTTATATAGACAATGCAGACTTTCCTTTTGTTTTTAGGTTCTCTACACTACTATGTAGATAGAGGAAGAGAAGGTATTGTATTCCACACAAAAATTTGGTGTTGAGAATTCATTGGAAATTTATTTTCTGAGGTCACCTGAGATTTTACCAGAAATTTATTTTCTGAGTTCAAAAAAAAAAAAAAACAACACATCTTTAGAAAATGTCGTATATGTGTCTGTGTGTCTGTAAACACCATAAACTCATAAACGAAAAGTCGGTTAAATACCATTCTGAACATTTAAGTTCAGCATCTTTCCAGGACGTGACACGTAGATTTTCAAGGTATTTTCCCACACCAAACTACCCTTTACATGGAAAAAAATTATTTGAAAAAAATGGTTCTTACAATTTTGATTAACATACCGTATAATTGTAATTCTCTGGGAATAGCTTCTGGAGTCTTTTTCATTCTAAATGATTTTTGTATAACAGTAAATTGGAAGAGATGTAGAGCTGTTAAAACCACAATTTATGCCATATATGTTTTTTGTAGTTATTAATTTCCAAAATATTCCTTGTTATTGGATCAAATTTAAAATACTTAAACTTTTCTTATATAGAGAATTGTGAAGAACTGGATATGCAAAGAGCAAAAGTTTATAAGTGATTTGTTATTGCTACGTGAAACAATTCACATTCGGTTCTCTTTGCATGACCAAGAGAAAAACAAGATATTGAAACAAATAGTGACTTCCTGTTTGAAATAAATTATAATAATTGCACTATAAAATAATACAAACAATATCTCGAAAATGGTTAACTTTAAAAACTGTATATGTCATAATTTGTGTGTTTTAATGGTATCTACATTCTCTGTGTAATGAGTTTTTTTCATTTCTTACAGCTTACTAGTTGTGCTAAAATAATCAAGAATGAAGAGGCTTCAGGGCTCAATAAATATAAGATATGCATTTTAATTCTCGTGTAAATATCTTTAATATACCGTATTTTAATGAGAATCAATGGTCTATTTTTTATAAAACAGAGGATTTCTAAAAATCTTCCATGTAAAAGGCAGTTTGGGGTAGTGGAAATTTTTAAAATCTTCGTGTCGTATCCTTGGAAGAGAATAAAATTTAACACCAAGTGTGCGCGCGCGTACTTTCAGGCAATACCAAAAGTATATATTTGTTGAACTTTCTATGTCGAACTTACTGCTGAAATATAACTTTTTCTGTACCTGTTTATTTTATCACAAGATCACCTGGATGAATATATATTTTATGCATATATGTATTATTATTATTATTATTATTATTATTATTATTATTATTATTATTATTATTATTATAATACTATTTATGATGTTAACAGTTAGTTCTGTACAATGGTATTGACGTATGCAAAACACTTAAATATTATACAATAATGCCACACATATCTTCGACTAGATAGCACCTTTCCACAAATATAGAAAATTATGTTTTTGGTGCACCTTCCCTTATCTTGATATCTTCCCCAGTGATTTGAATTCTCTTCCATTCGTTTTGAATTCTCAGAAGAAAGAAATTAATTATTAGCAAAATGCATATGAAAGACTAGTGAAAGCCATGACCTAATACTGAAATAATAGTTCGTTATGTATGAGTAGTAGGAATGAAATAAAAGACGGCGGCTATTATGCATGGCAGAAGAGCGTGGGCTTAATGAGTCAAGGAATTGTTCTCCGAATAATTGCAAAGTTGCACACGATGCAGTGGGCTTATGGAAGAAAACAAACATCTTGCAAAACAAATGGCATCATTTAGATCTGTTTGCATTATACCCTCAATTTCTCTGGAAGAATACTCTCGAATTAGGGCTCTCATTTGGTGGAATAAATAAACAAAGAATATTTTGCTCTTCGTTATATGGCATTATGACCATCATCATAGCGTTGCAATTGAGGGAAAACCGGGATCGACACTCCTTAAGTCTAGGACATAATCTTAATATCTGCTTCAAAATTTGACACACTATTATTAAGACGGTGTGTGATGGTGGAAATGTGTACTTTTTTCTGAGTTATTTAAGCTATAAACTTAATTTTCTGCACACAAATTTTCAATAGTTTCATATATCTGGGACTACCATTTTTGATATATTGCTGTTTTTAATGAAAAATACTCTATTTCAAAATCTATCTCCTCCTTTAAATTTTGATCAAACTGTATTTGTATGTTTTTTAAATCTTAATCTACCATTCACTTGTTATACAGCTTCGAAGTATTCAGATTTTTGTTATTTGGCTCCTGAGATAAATGAAAAAGTAATTAGTGTACTAAACATTAAAATGTAACTGTTTGAGAACTCTATTCTATTTTTTATATTAAGAAGCACATATGTAATTAAAATTCCTCAAACTTTTTTATTAATCACCTTTTGTAAATCAACTGGAGATATTAAAACTCACGTGTGAAATTTGCAGAGAAAGATAAATTTTGATATAAATAAACTGCTTTAAAATAGAACTGTGGTTGAAGTTAAGGCAACTCTATGTAGCTTTTGGTGAAGTAGTAAACATTTTACAGGATTTTGTTTTTTTCTATTTACTAATAATTTAGGAGTGTATAATTTTTTTTTCAAGGTAATATTCAGCAGGAGAATTTTGATTTTACATCTAGGCGAGAAACACTAAATAATGGCAGGCGAATTTTTAAATTTGATTTTCTAAAAAAAAAAAGTTCTCTCATCAGCTCTAAATATCTTTCATGAACCTTTCAGAAATATTTAAGCTAGGCACACCAAGAATAAAAATATATCATTAAATACCTCTTTTATAAATATGTGAATGGTGTTTACATATAATGGTAAAAACTATCTATTAAGGTAGTGTTTAATTTTCAGGAGAACAAAATGAAAGACAATATATCTATATATCTTTAGCTAACGCCAAGAAAATGTTTATTGTACCAATTCAATCATTTGACCTTTCTAAATTTTGAAACGTTAACTATATATCAACAATAATAAAATATTTGCTAAAGCATTGATACTACTAGTTAAATAAAACGATTTTTTTCACCTATAAGAAGTAAGTTAAAAGTTCAGAACAATTGGTTAATAATTATGGATTCACAATAAGAATGAAGCACCCTATTAAAAATAACATATTAAGGTTCAAAATATCTTAAAGCATTCAAACTCCTTAAATCGAGTTGATGATTTGTGTTTGCAAAAAATGAAAGCAAAGATTTGAGGAAAGGAGATCGATATCATTACAAATGTAGTCATTTAGAAACAGTTGCAAAGGTTTTCCAAAGGTTTTAAAAACATTTACATCTTATATTTAATTTATATAATACAATTAAACCATTCTGTCTTGTATTTCGTTCAATATTATTATTTTTATTATTGCATTTGATTCAAACAGCCAATGCTTTGAGAACTACTGACTAAAATACAGGTTTAGGTTTTTGGGTTTGTTTGTGTATGCGTGTATATGGACGTAACAAAAAATGAAATGATGAATGTACTTTTAAGCTACTAACAATGTAAAGGGATGATTTTTAAGGATTTTCCAAAAATCCTCTGAGAAAAATCTTTACACAGAACATGTAGATATTATTTAGTATCTCAGAGCCTAAGAATTAGCTCAAAACCTCAGTGAATTTCGGACATTACATTTTGAAATAGGAGTGAAAACTACTTGAAAGGATGCCGGAAATGTGTGAATAGAGAAGGAAAATCTTTCTTGTACTAATTTGCTTATTATCATTTCAAATGTAACTGTAAATATGAGATTTTGAGGCGATGTTATAAAAGTATCAGCGGGATTCTGAGCTGAGATGGCGGACGCACGGGCAGGCTTGTGACGGCCACATTCTGCAGCAACATACATGTGTCAACTTACAGCATAGAATATTTTTAAAATTCGGATGTGATCTGTTAACACATTGTGTTTCTTGACTTCCACTACACCTCTGTAACAAGTTATTGCTAAAAAGCTTATTATTCTATCCAGTTCATGCTGATCGAGATAAACAGCAGAAATTGTCTTATTACTTGCTTCCTTTTAGGTAGAAGAGAAATAAGGGATACACCAGACATAAGCGATAGTGAAATCTTTTAAAAGCTGGTTACTCTGTGATTTAAACTCGTTTCTTTGCATGATAAGGAGTTGCCAATTCCAGCACGAGAAATGCAAAAGTATTTTAAAGCTAAAACCATAAACTAGGAATATCTCGGAAATGCTGAGCTCCGCAAAAAAAAAGAAAGAAAAAAGTGTACGACATAAATCATTGTGAGTTATAACGAGATCTACATTTCTTGTTCAGTGTGTTTTGTCTATCTTTTACAGATTACTCCTTATGCAAAGGTCACCCAGAATGAAGAGGTCTTAAGGTACTTTTGTAAGAAAATTCAAGATATAATTTTGTTTGCCACCTAATTTTTTTAATATACGGTATTTTTTTATCAAAATCGTTAGATCGTTCTTTGAGGATATCAACATTTTCGAAATATATGTAAAGCCTAATTTGAGATGCGGATTTTCCTGCAAATCTTCGTGTCAAATCCTTGGAAGCTTCTAAACTTAAGTATCTAGTTCGATATTTTACCGCTTTTCGTTTTTGAGTTATCGTACATGGACACATACACACACCGACTTTTTTGTTGTTGTTGATATTTTGGATTTTATATTCATGAACTGATATAAGAATGCAATTCTGATGGTGTATTAAAAATCCTTTTTATAATATAAGAACCTTAAAATGTGTATTTCTGTTGAAATCTCGGTATCGAATTTTTGGGTGGAATGCAATATCTTCTCTGCCTATGAACTATGAACTAACCAGATAAATTAAAAATGGATGTCACTAAGAAACGTGTATTTGACTCCAAATAGCTTTTTTATCAGCTCCAGATTTTGGTTGCAGTAAGTTTTTGTCTAGCTCATATACTTATTTACAAAAGGATGTAGTTTGAATCTGTACGAAAAGGGCTTCAGATGCTATTTAAAAGAAATTTGAGATACAGTTTATTAGTCACACAAGGATCTTAAACGTATACACGATTGTTGAAGATCGATCTGTATGTTTAAATAATCAAAGTTTGATGCTTAACCTAGTTTTCGTTCATATGTTACAGTTATGTTCAGTCAACGTGGTCCGACCCATAGTAAGGGAGAGATAGAGAGGGAGCAAGAAACAGACATATAAACACACACCTTTTTCTAATATTAGGTATATTTTAGAGTTTATGGAACCTAAAAACTCTATTTCCCAATATATCTAAATAAGTAAATTTTAGGTAGGATATAGAGATTATTCCTATTAATATTATTATTATTATTATTATTATTATTATTAATAATTTATTCAGATGATTCCTATGTAAAGTTTAGAGAAATTAAATGAAGATAAGCGCTCCCGATAATTCTCATATCCCACTTTAACCTAAGCTATTTCTAAGTATATATCCAGCCTAAACTGTTTTAAAAATAAACCTTGAAATTTTTTAAACAGTTAGAAGAACAATCGATTTATTCTTCTGTATAATTTCAATATAATATGTTGCTAATATAAACTAATTTTATAATACTCTTTAAAAGAACCCATTATGTGCCTACGTAGATATTGACAAATAAAATGATTGATTGATAGGATATAACTGTTTCCTAGTCCCGAATTGGGTATGACATAAAACTGGAGTTCAGCTTCAAACGGTTCCTATGACTTGCAGCGATTCGCTGTGTAGTTGAACTCCAAGATCAAACCTACACGCTGTGGAGTTAGGGAAATCCAGTTACCTTTAAAGGGTTCTGACCTTAGACCCTGATTATGAAACCTGATTATTCAGGGGAAATCGTGAGGGCCAAGATAATCTCTTAAAAGGGCTGCTATGCCCAAACCTAGTCTTTGTTAGAGGATCATCATTGTTGCAGGTTTTAAAATGTGATTATTTTCTGTACTTTCATATTGCTGTGAATTGCCGTAATCTAAGCTTCAAGTAGCTATCACTTTATGTTAGCAGATTCAAGTTCAAGTATTAATGCCTATTTGATTCTAAAGTAGCCCTTTTTAGTGGGACCATGTTGCATTTACTGATCTTTATTCACTCTCCTACAAAAGATTCTTTCAAAATGTTACTCTTTTCTCTTTATCTTTTTAGTACAAATACAACTTCATCACTCATTTAGACATTTTTACTATCTATAGTCCGTATGTACAATGTATGTTGTGAATAGAGGAGGTATTGTATTCCACACAAAAATTCGATCTTGAGATATCACTGGAAATGTATGTTCTAAGGTCCTTTGACTCCGAAAAAAGCATTTTTAGAAAAAGGCGCGCGCACACGCGCTTGTGCGTGTGTATGTCTGTGGACAGCTTAGTTCAAAAACGAAAAAACCGTTAAATACCAAACTTTGTATTTATGTTTAGTAGGTATCTTCAAAGCATATGACACGAAGATTTTCAAGAACGTCCCCAACCACAAACTATCCCTTACATGGAAACAGTTTTAAAAACGTTTCTAACGGTTTTGATAAAAATACGTATATTAAAATATATACATCCCAAATAAAATCTATACTTCTAATTTTCTGGGAGTAGTCTCTAAAGACCTCTTTATTCCAAATGAGTTTTGCAGAATCTTGCATAATGGTAAAATCGTAAGAGATAGACAGAACCTAGACAAAACAAATGTAGATCTCGTAAACTAATTTATGTCATATACGTTTTTCTTGATAGTTTTATAGATATTCCAATTTTAAACTAGCTAACTTTACTCAAACGGGACAATTCATAGGTAGAAAACATATTGTTTCCAACAAAAAATCGATGCAGAGATTTCACTGGAAATACACGTTTTATGGTCTCCTGTATCCAAAAGAAAGCATTTTCAGAAAATAGGTTCCGGTATGCACGTGTATTCATGAACACGAAGAGTCGGTTAAATAGTAAACTCGATATTTAAATTCAGCATCTTCCAAGGTTAAGACACGAACATTTTAAAGTAAATCCCCCACTCCAAACTACCATATACATGGAAAAAAGAAAATTTTGATTTTATCACAAATGGCTCTAACGAGTTTGATTAAAATGTTTATCTTGAATTTTCTGGGAATAGCCTCAGGAAATCTCTTTATTCTGGATGAATTTTGCATAACTGGTCAAACGTAAGAGATAGAAAAAAATGTATTACACAAAAAATGTAGAGGAAGTTAAAACACACAGTTTATGTCATGCACAATTGTTTTTGTTGTAATTAACCATTTCCAGGATAATATAAGTTATTGGTTTTAATTTTAAAATATTTGCACTTTCTCACACGGGAATTTGTCATTTGCTACCCATGCAAAGACACCACATTTCATTCACATAACAACCATCTTCAGAAGATGTGTCTATCGCTTTATCGTAATATATTCCCTTATCTTCGTTCTATAATTGCATTATTTGCTAATTCATGAATAGGTTTAGAAGTAAACTTACTCTACATTTATAAGAAACTCAGTGATAACACCAAATCTGTTAGCGTTTATCTCTTTTAGCTGAAGCGGACAAAAGAATAAACGTATTCAAAATAATTAGTTACAAAGCTGTTCTGGCCACTTTATGTATGGGTGGCATTTGGTTATGAAAGACCAGTAGCTATCCGTCAGTATATCACACTTTAATTAAATATTCGCTCTCTCTCTCACACACAGACACACACTCTCATACACACATGCACTTATACCTTCATACCCTAAGAAGGTTGTGGACGTTTGCCGAGAATCGAACTCATAACCTTTGGATTTGGAAGCTACGTGACCGCAGAGGCAATAAATTGGTGAATCTGAAATCATGTTCTCTCTACAAGAAAAGAAAATGACGAAGCATGGGGAGAAAATAAAAGAATACCCTTTTGCAGTTAAGAGAAAATGTCTGAAACGTCAAATACATAATAATATTTCTGAAGTGATTGATGACACAAAACATTTCTTGTGTACTTCAACCAGATCTACTTTTAGTGTAATAGGATTTTGTCTATTTCTTAACGGATATACTTACTCACTAATTATGTACAGAAAATCAAGTTATAATGTTGTTGGTCATAAAAACAGATTTAACAAATGGTATATTAATCAGAACTTTAGAGTCATTTTGATAAAATTAAAATTTCTTTAAGATCTTCGTATATCCTTGAACGGTTTTTCACTTAAATGCCCAGTTTTGTATTTAATTCCCTTTTCATTTTTCTTTCACTACTTACGTTGTGAAGGTTTGCACTCAAACAAAACATTCGATTACGAGGTTTCACTGGATATAAATGTTTTAGTATAAAAAAGGCTCGTGTGTATGTGTATGTGTCCGTGTGTCTGTGAACACGACAACACAAAACAAAAGGTTGGTAAATTACCAAACTAGGTATTTCAGTTTAGTATCTTCCAATGATGCGAAACGAATATTTTTAATAAAATTCTCTACCCCAAACTAGCTTTTATACGAAAATAAATGGAAATTTTCATTTTATCCAAAACGATTTTGATTCAAATACTGCATATTAAAGATATTTACATGACAAATAAAACGTTTATCTTGAATAACATATTTGAAAGATGCTAAACTTAAATATCAAGTTTGGTATTTTATTGACTTTTCGTTTTTGGGTTATTGTGTTCACTGACAAACGGATTCAGGAACCCATGAACACAGGACCTTTTTCAAAAAAATATTTTTGGGGGATACATTGGAACATAAAACGTTTATTTTCGGTTAACTTTCAGTATTGACATTTTGAGTGGAGTGCAATACCTTCTCTACGTATGTACACTATACCAAAATGGGAAAATAAAAAGTGCTCTAAACCTGTATTTATATTACTTCAGGTCCAGAACGCTTTTTATATCCACTTTTAAATCCAAAGAAAAACCGATAGTAAGTTGTCTATTGCTTCAAGCATTTAGTGGAAACATACTTCTTTTAGTACCAAATGGAAAACTGATTTTTTGCATTCGATTGCCATTTTCACTATAGTATAATCGATGTTCAAAAGCATTCATAGAGCACAATAATATCTTAAAGCTAAATCTAGTAGCAACAGCTCTTTGGTATGGGGAACATTCTGGAAACAATGCAGATTGAGCATGCGCACTCTTCATTATGCAGTTGGTCTGTTCTGCAATTGATATGCTCAAGTTTGCAAAGGACAAGCTGAACATTGTAAATAAATGATTCCCTCTTTTCCTCAATCGCTTAAAAATGTTTTTGTTCAATGCTGCTGAAATGCATGACAAAATTCAGCCAGTTCATACTAGAATCTTAGATCAAAGAGCTTTCATTAAAACTGACAGCACTTTTGAATTATTTGTAGCAGTGTGTGGGAAAAATAATGAGTCAGAGCAAGCTTATTTTTGAACCTAAGAGTTTTCTGAAGGTTGTATTGCTAGAAGGCAATCAATATCTCAAAAGAACGGAACACGTAAGTTGTTGAAATTCCTTTGCACATAGAGCACGTAATGCTCCCAAGAATTTAAGCTTGAGGCTTTGGTCCAAAATTTTGCCACTACGAAGCTACTAAAATTTGGTGTTTTTTTTTTTTTGGTAGTGTTTAACGCCCGCTTTAACTACTTATGGCACTGCAGGCGGTGACACATATGATACATGAATGAAAATGGAGCACCGGTGGAATGCGATGGCGGGGGAAACCGCAGGGCCCGGAGAAAACCCGTCCCAGCACCGATTTGTCCACCACAAATCTTACATGCGGTCGCTTGGGATTGAACCTGGGCCGTCTGGTGAGAGGTGAGTGGTCTAACCGCTCGGCCACGGCGCGGCCCAAATTGTGTGTGTTTGTGTGTGGATGTGTACGAAGGGGTATTCCGTGGACTTACGTCAGATCCCTTGAGGAAGGACGAGATAAGTGTAATATCAGCGGCCGCCGTCCTGCAGGGAGAGAGCCGCCGTGGAGGGTCCATAACAGCTCACAAGCAGTTCATCTCGGCTCGGGGAACGCTAGGAGTCCGTGGCTCAATCACCTGAGTCCGCAGACAACCACTAACGCCATCCCGCTACCGAGAGCTGTATTTCCAGAACGCGGTCACTTCCACGAAATGGCGCCTTGCCGCAGTCCTTGTCGACACTTACAATCCTGAGAGAAACCGGTTGGGATGAGAGGAAGAAATAGGAAGTTCGGGGAATGTAGAATCCTTTCCAGTATTCGCCTAGTGATCACCGAAAAACTCATGAGTGAGAGAGGTCGGCCGCGGGGGAGCGATCCAACTTCCCGAATGCCAATCCCAGACGAAACGCCTGAACTATCTGGCTCTATGCTAAAATCTGGTACTCCGTAGTTTGGGTTGGGGAATTTACTTGAAAATTGTTGTCGTATCCTAAAAAGAATTGAACTGAGTTTTATTTATGGACGGTCTTTAACTGCTTCGGCTTTTAGCTCCCCATTCAATATTGGACATCAAAGGCAGTTAATTCTGCTCATATGCTTCTTTTTTCAGGTTTAAGGTTCTTTTAAATGACGTAAATCTGCGGCACGAAACCAACGCCTTTACTTCCCTTACGAAGGAAGCCGTGCCCGAAAAAATCCATCACTCTCCACCCAGTTTTAACCCTCAACTTTTAGAACTAGCGGCTAAGCAAGTTACGTACGTCCTTGATGGTAACTGAAATGCCAAGTTTGGTATTTAATAGACTTTTCATTTTTGAGCTATGCTATTCATAGGCACGCGGAAACAAGTACACACACACACACACACACACACACACACACACCGGACCTTTTTGTAAAAGTTATTTTTGATTCAGAGAACCTTAAAACGTGTACCTACTTGCGGTGAAATCTCGTCATCAAACTTTTGGTGGAATACGATACCTTCTCAATCTACTACGTACATTGTAAATGCTAGAGAAAGTAACAAAAAATTCCTTGTGCTCCAATTCACATCTCTGTAACAAATTATTGTTAAAAGCCTTCTGCTAAATATGCTAATCGAGATAAACATTAGCAAAATTTGTCTTATCAATGCTTCCTTGTAAGAAGCAAAATAAGCGAATACGCTAGGCTAAAGCGTTCGTCATATCTTTTAAAAGCTGTATGCTATGTGGTTGAATGAGGAGTTAAAAACTTCCCGTAAGAAAAAAGTTTAAGTAGTTTAAAACTACAACAAAGAAAAGAACCAGGAATATATCAGTAATGGTCAATTCCACGAAAAGAATGTAGGTATGTGATATAAATTGTGTGTTTTAACGAGATCTACAGTTTTTTATAGTAACTTTTGCACCTATCTCTTACGGTTTATCTGTTATGCAAAAGTTATTCAGATTAAAAAGGTTGTAGGAAGGTATTCCCAGAAAATTCGAGATATTCATTTTATTGGTGATATAAACATCTTAAGTTTGTTTTCCTTTTTTTCGTTGTGTTGATACACACGGACAAACGGACACACACACTGACTTTGTTTTGAAATAATTATTTTCTCCTGACGCACTGTTACGTATTGTATAGAGAAGGTATTGTATTCCAAAAATTCGATACCTAGATTTCATCGGAAATAACTATTTTGAGTTACCCTGAGTTCAAAAAACATTTTTAGAAAAATGTCGCGTGACTGTGTGAGTGTCTGTAGATAGTACGCTCAAAAAGTATAAGATCATTAAATATCAAACTTAGTATTTAAGTTTACTGTATTCTAATAATAAAGATGCGACAGTGAAGATTTTCAAGAAAACCCCAAAATGCGCTTTACATGGAAAAGTTTTTAATTTTTTGCTCACAAAAATGGCTCTAACGATTTTGATTAAAACCTCTTATATTATACATAGCTTCTGTATATATCTGTTCCTTCTGGATACATTTTTCTGAATTTTACATAACGAGTAAACTGTAATAAACAGACAAAAAGTTATTACAAAAATGCAGATCTTGTTAAAATTCACCATTTATGTAATACACGTTTTTGTTGTAGAGTTGACCGTTTCCAAGGTATTTCTTGTTTTATTGTTTCAATTTTAAAAAATATTTATACTTTTCTCAGAAAAATGTTCCGTTTTTATTTTGTTCTACTCCTGGCCAAGTAAAGAAGCGGATTTCAATGACAATCGCATAACGATAGCTTTATAAAAACCTTTGACTGTCGCGCATTCCTTTAGTTCCCTTCTACTTATAAGGAACTAAGTAATAAGTACTTTCTGCTAATGCTTATCTCGATTAGCATGGTATAGAAAGAAAAAGAATATTTTGTGAGAAGTTTGTTTGTAGAACAGTCAAAAAAGGTCATGTGAGTGTAACACATCAGATTTTCTTTTTATACAGGGACTCTAAAATGTGTATTTCAGATGAAATCTCGACATTGAATTTTTGGGTAGAATAGAATAACTTCTCTGCCTACTATGTACTTAACATGTAGAGAAAGTAATTAAGCTGGAATTTATTTCATTTTTCTCCCTCTTGATTACCACAACCCCGAGACGACTCATTGTTAAAACAATGATGCTACATTGAAATAAACGTTAAACACGCTAACACAGCCAGTCAAGTGGTATGCCACTGTGGAATTGGGAAGGTTTTATCACTGTAATTGAAACACCTACTACTAATCACTTAAGCTACATTCACAATGAATTGCAAGTGCAGATGCAATGTAAACGGAAAAGTTTGGACTCATATTATTTAATGTAAGCATTCACATAGAAACACGCAAGACGCAACGCAATGCAATGCAACGCAAGAGTTTGCAAACTCCAAACTTTATCCTTGCGTTGCATGCAAAAAGGAAGAATTCTGCTTCTTTTCTCTATGCATTGCCTATGAATTCAATAACAAACGATCGTACTGTAAGATTTTGCAGGGTCTGCTGTTCATGCTTGCTCTTCTATTTGGCCGAGCCGCGCCATCTCCCTCAAGAGATTATGACAGTCTCCTTGCGCATCCTTCTGTGATTTAATGGATGTAACTATCATCTGTGTATAGATTTATTAGTTCTCGTAAATCGAAGACGCAGAGAGATAATTCTTAGTTCATTAAATGTGTAGCTTTATCACTTTCTGCAGTCTCTATGCTATTACTATTTTCAATAATTTTGAATGAGCAATCATTGTGACGTCACTGCCGCGAGCGTCAGTTGTTAGTATGTAACGTATTTATTTTCTAAAAGATTGAATTTTCTTATGTGGTATTGTTGGTTACGTTATTCAGTTTGTAACTTGCGGAGCGCTTGGAAGACATTCGCATGTAACTTGGAATCTAGAAACCCGTGACAATTTCTTACGAGCGCTTACGATTGCATTGTGAATGGTGTTTCCTTGCGTCTACGGTTATGCTATGTTACGTTACACTTGCATCTCATTGTGAATGTATCATTATACTTATTGCACTATTTATGTGCTGTAATAACTATGTTAGCATTCTACCAGTAAAGACTGTAAGAAGACAGAAAAGGAGTCGCAGTTTAACCAAGAACAGTTTCCTCACTATCCCTGTGGCGTGCATCTCAATCCAAGTTGAGCCCTAACAGGTATCTTTAAATATTAGGTACTATGACCTCCAATACACCGACGTGTATCTCCGTAAGATCATCACGTTCTCCTCATCCGGAATAGAATTAACTGTTCTAATGCGATTTCAGAGCCGTTCTGGTGCAAGGAATTAATTTGAGATTTCAGGTTCTATTAGTGACTGGGACGGTTCTATGATCACGACTCTTAGAATGCCTAAACAAGAAACAGGTTTTAATGATGACTTACGGTGATACCATGCCTAGGTACTAGCTCACGTTGTTTGAATGTGTGCCAATCTTTGTACTGTCAGGGTCCGAGGGCGTGTGGAAGTGTTTTATATTCCAGATCCCCCGATGCACCTTGCTAATGACCTCACTTTCCTCTGTCATGCTGTTTCTGAACACTTTCCAGTCGCATTCCTGCGCTCTACCTTGGTAAACATCCTCTCATAACATCCCGGCTATCATTGGGTCTTACAATGCCTTTCGAAAGTCACTTCAAGCTGATATATATTTATTTAAGTTAGGGGGAAAAAAATGAAAATCGCTGTGTTGGTCACAGGTCGTGTTATGATTTTAACATATTTAATATTACATTAGATAGCTACTTTATTTACCCTTGTACTTTCTCTAGCACATGCGTACAATGAACATAGTACATGGAGAAGGTATTTCATTCACCCAAAAATTCGATACTGAGATTCCACGGGTAACATTTGTTTTGGGGGCCCCGTGAATACAACAAAAAAAAAAGTTTCTATAAAAAGATCAGTGTGTGCCTTTGTGTGCGTGTGCATGTGTGTGTGTTCGTGTCTGTGGACAGCATAGTTCAAAATGAAAAGTCGGTTAAATAACAAACTTGGGATTTAAGTTCAATAACCTCCAAGGATATGACATGAAGAGTTTCATGAAAGTCTCCTCACCCCAACTATCCTTTACATTGAACATTTTCGAAAAGTTTGATTTTTTCTAAAATAGCAAAGATATTTTTGTGACAAATGAAACTTATACATTAAATTTTCTGGGAATAGCCTCTGAAGAACTCTTCATTCTGGGGGACTTTTATATAATTTGTAAACCGAGAGAGAGAGAGAGAGGGGGGGGGAGAGAGACACAAAATGGAGATCTCATTAAAACACACAATTTATGCCACATACATTTTTTCAGTATAGTTATCCGTTTCCGAGTTATTCTTTGTTAATCGTTTTTGAACTACTTAAAACATTTCTCAAGCGGGAAGCTAATGTTCGTTTTATTCCTTTTGTTTTACTCCGGGGAATGTAAATGAAAATCTAATAGTTTCACATAATAAGAGCTTTTTAAAGGATTTGATAATCACTTAGCCTAGTATACTAAGCTATTTCCCTTCTACTTACAAGAAAACATAAAATAAGACAATTTCTGATAATGTTTCACTCGAGTAGTATGACGTAAGTAAAATAATAACATTTTGTAAGGAAAGTTTATTTACGGAGTAGCTAGAGAAAGTAATATGAATGGGACACATCTTATGTTTGCCGAATAGGACACTATAATTTTCATTTTTAATCCTTGTGTTTTGGAGTACAGCTGGTGCAAAGCTATTGTGAAATCAGTAGGAGTTCTTTTCATTATCTAAAACAATTTACAGCAGTCAGTATTCGTTTCTCAATTATGTGGATTACATCAGAAAATTTGAGGAACAGATGTTGGGAAATTTCCTACAATATGGTCACTACAATCATCATATATCTTCAGGCCGACTTTTGCTGGCGTTAACTTAAGCATATCCTACTACATATAACAATCCCATTATGAGTGCATTAGAAACATTTTATCTCACAAGAAGTTGCCAGGATTCCAAAATGTCATCCGCAAAATGATGTCGCAAAAAGATATGTAAAAATTAAACACTAATGTTTGTCCAAAATAAAGAATGTTTTTGATTCATTACAATCCTAACGGTATAATATTTATAATACTTTAGAGTTTGAAGCGATTTTTAAAATATACTATAGATTTTTAAAAGATACTTACCTACACGGCCCGGGTTCAATCGCAAGTGATAGAATGTGAGATTTATGGTGGAGAAAGTGGCACAGGGGTGGGTTTTCTCCGGGTTCTCCGGTTTTCCATTGCATTCCACCGGTTCTCCATCTTCATTCTATATATCACCAGGCCATCGCCCTGGCCGCGCCGTGGCCGAGTGGATAGACCACTCGCCTCTCACCTAGACGGCCTGGGTTCGATCCCAAGCGACCGCATGTGAGATTTATGGTGCACAAAGCGGCCCTGGGGCGGGTTTTCTCCGGGTACTCCGGTTTCCCCGGCCATCTCATTCCACCGGTGCTCCATCATCATTCTTGTATTATCTGTGTCACCACCTGCGGTGCCTTAAGTAGTTAAAGCGGGCATTAAACACTACCAAAAAAAAAAAAAAAAAAAAAAAAAAAAAAAAAAAAGGTCATCGCCTGGGGTGCCATAAGTAGTAAAACCGGGCGTTACACAACATCATAAAAAAAAAAAAAATCAACATATTCTTCTACCTACTTCATGCTAATCGAGATAAGCATGAGCAGAAACGATCTTATTGCTTAGTTCCTTATTAAGTTGAAAGAAAATAAAGGAATACACTAGACTAAACGGATTGAAATCCATTTCGTTGCTTGACCAGGAGTTCCCTTATTAGAAAAGTAAGTATTTTAAAACTGAAACCAATAACAAACAATATCCCGAAAAAGTCAGTTCCACGAAAAAAATATATGGCATAAATTGTGTGTTTTAATGAGATCTACAGTTTTATTTAGTAAGTTTTTTATCTACCTTTGACGGAATAAAGAGTTCTTCAGAGGAAATTCCCAGAAAATTCAAGATATCAATTTTATTTGTCATGTAAGTATTTTAAATATCAGAGTTTTTTTTATCAAAATCGTTAGAGCCGTTATTGATAAAATCACAATTTTCGAATTTTTTCCCATGTTAAGTGTAGTTGGGAGGGAGGGGGATTTTCTTCAAAATCTTCGTGTCACATCGTTGGAAGATACTGAACTTAAATATCAAGTTTGGTTATTTAACGGAATTTTCGTTTTTGAGCTATGCTGCCATCAGACACACACACATACATACATACATACACACAGACAGACGCACACAGGGAAATTTTTCTAAAAATGTTTTTTTTTTTCGCTTCAGAGGGTCCCACAACATGCGTTTGCGATGAAATCTCAGAGCGAGATTATGTGCTTAGTATGTATAGAGAAAATATTAAAAATCTAATATTTGCATACTTTGGAAACGCATGTCTCTCAGATATGGGTACGCCATGTAGAACAAAACTGTCATTTATGACTGCCTCTCATGTCCATGTTATGTTCTTGTGAATACAACTACAATGTGCTCTGCTCTTAATATAGAAATTTATGATTACGAAACGAACTGCATTACCCAAAGTTCTTGCGTTCTTCACTTCTTTTCTTTCCATGAATGCAATTTAGAAGCTAGTTCCTATATGTTTGTAATCTGAAACTTAGAACGTTTAGAAATTAGGCACAAAAATAATTATTTGTTACGTTCACATGAATTTCTCTAACGATTATTCAACAAAATATTATTAGAATGAGATATTCTTCTAACTACTTCGCGTTAAATTGTCTTATTGCACAATTCCTTGTAGAGCATATCGGTATTAGAGGAATAAACATGTTTTATTTCTTTATTTTATATTTTTTGATAATGTGAACGCTTGCTTTTACTAGATACGGCACGGCTGTTGATACGTGGAATGAAGGTGGAGCACCAGTTGAATGCGATGGCGGGGGAAATCGAGATCCCGGAGAAAACCCGCCCCTAAGTCTCTTTGTTTTCTACAAATCCCATATACGGTCCCCTTATTGAGAGGCGAGTGGTTTAACCATTCGGCCACGGCGTGGCTAGAAAGGCATTATTAACCAATTTTAGAGACTTTTTTGTTTTGTAGTAAATTGTTTCTTGCACACTAGCCGCGTGTAGAACAGGAGTTGGAAAGGTAGATAAACTGAAAAAGGGCAATGCCATATGTTCCAGTTATTCTACCATGCATTCTGATCCGTCGGTTTTTCGTAATTTCCCTGGTGTCGGTAGGCAAATGCTTATATGGTTTGTCATCTACCTAATTTCTTTCCATAATGTTACCTTCATTCCGATTACCTTTTATCTATTAAGTGCGCTTCCAAGTTCTTGATGTATGGCAGCGCGGGTAGTTGGCTTAGATGTGTGTTCAATGGAAATATTACTCCCCGTAAGATGTCTATCAGGTTGACTCTCGCTTGCACACCCTCTCCGGCGACTCAGTAGGGAGACGATTCATCGAGCTTGGTGGAAACATTAGGAACCTCCTCGCGAATCTGGTAGCCTGTCCACCTGCAGCCTTCCATGGGTCCTTCACCTCTTCCCATCCTTCTAAGGAGGATGTTAGCTACAACAGATCGCAGTGCGCGAGGTGTTAGTCCCTTGTCTACGTTTTACCCTTGTTACGTAATTTTCAGCATCAGCATAGCTTGAAATTCAAGATATGTATTGTTTACTTTCAAAATGTTCGGTTTAAATAAGTTCTCAGTAATTTGGAGAACAAGGTACCATCATATTTGTTTTAATCCTATTTTGCTCTTTAACCTCCTCGTATGGAACTTACACCTCCCAGGACTTACAGGCCAGACGATGCCTCGAGGAGTAGTCGAACTATGAATCAGAGGGAGTAGCCAGGCTGGATGATCAGCCATGAGAGTGAGGATAAAGGTCATATGAAATGAATGAAAGAAAGGTGATAGAATAAATGGCGGGGAAGTGGGGGGCACGAGAGAATCCGGAGAAAACTCGTCCAAACGCCAATTTGTCCATCACAAATATCCTGGCTACGTAGCCCCTTTCTTTTAATGAAAGGCAAATAAAACTCCATGACTTAAAGCGCATTAGGTAATTGTCAGTGGAACACAATTCATATAGGTTATGAATGTGAAGGTCCATCTATAACAATAGGATAATTGCATAGTCCATGATCACTGTTTAAAGGATATTTTAATAAATTAAGGAATTAGTTTCTTAGGCGGAATATTGTTTCAGTTGTATCAGTTTATATCCACTTGTATTAATAATTTCTTTTATTGTAATAACATAAACTGAAGTGCGAGAAAAAGTTCCTGTTTTGAATGTGGATTTGATCCAATATTTTTTCAAAGATTCTCCTCGTCTTAACTGCCAGCGATGGACGAAGGAATGTCCTGAATATAAAACACTGTATTGCCATTGTGATTAGCGTGTAAAACCATTCGAATGTGAGACAGTAGGAGCCTTTGAAGTTACGTCACTTTCCCGCATGCTTTGGCGAGTGAGGTCGGCCTACCCCAAAAGGTAGCCTAGTGTAGAGGCAATGGAACCTGTTGCTGGCTCGGAAATGGGTCAGACTCAAGCCGAGCGTGCTATACACGAGTTTCCCGATAATCGTCCACATTCCAACTCGCGCTCCATGCATTCACGTCAATTACTACAGAGTTGTAGTAAAGTTTGAATAGAGGACAGTTTCCCTCGCTGCTGATTTCCGAAGTACATCAACGACCTTAGAACCAATACGATGATGCAAACTCTAGTGTGCTGAAGCCTTTTCTATAACCGATGGTCATTCGTCAACTGAAACAATATCCAGACACTAAGACTTTTACTTCTCGACTGTTCATTCACTCTATATCTCATATCCGGACGTCACAAATCCAAAGGAATATGCACTAAATTTGTGCCGTGGCCGAGTGGTTACACCACTCGCCTCTTACCTAGACGAGCAACAATACCAAGCAACCGCATGTGGAATTTGTGGTTTGCAAAGCGTCGCAGAGGCCGATTTTCTCTGGATTCTCCGGTTTCCCCCGCCATCACATTCCACCGGTGCTCCATTTCATTCCACGCAAAATTAGTGTCATCGCCTGCGGTGCCATATGAAGTAAAACAAAACTCCCCTGGTTCAGAAATACTCTGCAAGCATAGGAATATACATATAATATTCTTCCACAACCCATTAGCAGACTGTAATGTTTTTTTATGCATTAACAAGAAAGTGCAGAATTTCATTCCTAAATGACGCACTGTGACAGATATATCTGTGAAATTTAAGACATTTTTTGAAAAATTAAAACATTGATTCATAATGAAATTATATTTCTTTTAAGATAATATATCGTTTTTCACATTTGGCGAACTTTAACTAATACTTATCTGAAGCTATAGAAGTTTAGGCGCGTACTCTCCAATTTAAAACTCTTATTTCTCGCAAACGTTTTCCATCACTTTTCCTACTCATGATGTTCCACACGCTGCAATTTATTGCTAATTTGTTTCCAAATTTTAAGAAAAGCACAGTAAAGAAAATATTCATATTATTTTTACTTTTTCTATACGCACTATGTGCAAAGTGTATAGAGAAGGCATTGCACTCCACATAAAAATTTAATACCGAGTTTTCACCGGAAATACATGTTTTAGGGTCCCCTTTAGCTAAAAAAAGCATTTTCGGAAAAAGGTCCGTGTGTGTGTCCGTGTGTCTGTGAAAACTCAAAAACGAAAAGTCGGTGAAATACCAAACTTGGTATTTAAGTTTAGTATCTTCCAGGGATGCGACACGAAGATTTTGAGAAAAATGCCCCCACCCCCAACTACCCTTTACGTGGAAATTTTTTCGAAAATTTTGATTTTGTCAAAAGTGGCTCTAACGATTTTGATTAAAATTTCGTATATTAAAGATATTTACCTGACAAATAAAATGTATATCTTTAATTTTCTGAGAATAGCCTCTGGATGAATTTTACGGAATTTTGAATAACTACTAAACTGTTAGAGAAGGACAAAAACTTACTGCACGAAAACTGTAGAGCACGTTAAAACACACAATTAATATTATATACATTTTGTTCGTGGAGTTCATCGTTTTTGAGGCATTCCTTGCTTTTGATTTCTGCTTTGAAAAACTTATACTTATCTCATACAGGAATTTGTCAACTGCTGTCCATACAAACAAAGGAACTTCAGTGACATAGCAACCAGTTTTTGACTATCACTTTAACCTATGATACTCTCTGATTTCGCTTCTACTTACAAGGAAGCAAGTAATAAGACTATTTCTGCTTTTTTTTTTGCTGATTAGCATGAAGTAAATAGAAGTATATGCTTTTTAAGAATAATTTGCTGCAGAGGTGTAGAGAAAGCCATGTAAATGGTACGCATCAGTTTTTAGGAAATAATTCTCCATCTTTGATAAATACGTTTTAAGTTTGTAAAAATCAAGAGTTTTGGAGAGTACAAAGGTAACAATTTTTGTACACTGTGTAGTGTAGTATAAAACTATAATATGACATATTTGCATTATTTATCAATTCTTTTACCATACTTCTTGCACTTCATATTCTTGTACTCTTTTAGGCGAATATTTTTAAAAATGCATCACGTAGCTCATTTTTCCTTAAAAATGAATTTAGACAGCAAAAATTATTTAAATAACCATGTAAATTAGAGTTTTGATACACGATAGTGTTATTAGTATTATTATTATAATTATTATTATTGTGTATAATAACTGGTACAAATTACAATAAGATATCTTACATACTGTGGATTTTCCAAATTTCACTGATGCTACGTTACGAGACACTGAAAGTGAAATTTCAGATTTATATTTGTCTTTGTTATGTTAATATCAATTAAATATATAATTCAAATTGGAAAAATTCTCTATATATTATTATAATAGAGATGAAATTAGCAGAAATGGTCTTATAGCTTGTTTTCTTGTAAGTTGAAGAGAAATAAGGGAATACATACACTAGGCTAATGCGATTTTAAAACCTTTTAAAGCTGGTTGCTAGTGATTGAAAATTCATCTCTTAATATTGCCTGAAGTTAAAAATTCCCTATCGAGAAAATTAATCGCATTTTAAAGCTGAAACTCATAACAAGCAATATTTCAAAAATGGTCTGTCTCTTTCGGTTTTCCAGTTATGCAAAATTCAGCAAAATTCACCCAGAAAAAGAAGTCCGTCTCCAACGCCATCCCGCGCCGCTGAGAGCTGTATTTCCAGAGCGCAGAAGAGATCACCACTTCGGAAGACCTCGCCGACTCTTACAAACCTGAAAGAAACCTGAAAGAGGCCGCTTGGGTGAGGTGAAGATGAAATGAAGTTCCGGGAAATGGAGAAACCTCTCCAGATTTGTCTAGTGACATGGGAAAACCCTCGAAAGAACCAATGGGTCAGAGAGGTCGACGTAACGTCTAAGCCACCTGACACGGTATCAGTGTGTGGTAATTATTCATAACTTCTACCAGGTGTTTTAACATTTTATTTGTAAAACTGCTATTTATTTTCTCTAGCAGGTAGAGATTATGTGAATAATGTATCTATTGATTTACCCCCAAAATTAGATACCGATATTTCACCGTAAATACGTGTCTTGAGGGAATGTAAATCAAAAAATAAGTATTTTAGAAAAATAATTGTATCCGTATATCTGAGAACACCATAACTAAAAACGAAAACCGTTAAGTACTAAACTTGAAATTTAAGTCAGCATCTCCCAGTTATGCGACACGAAGATTTTCAATAAAATACCCCTACTCTCAACTTTTCTTTATCTGAAACATTGTGCAAAATTTTGAATTTATCAAAAACGGACCTCACAATTTTGATTTTGAGACCAAATGTTTAAGATATTTTCATAACAAATGAAATGTATATCTTGAATTTTCTGGGTATAGCCTCTGATGTGTGTGAGGAGTGGATTGAGTAAAAAAAAAAAAAAGGCCCTTCCTTCCAAAAAGAATAATTTTATCCAAAATTAGCTTCCTGTTCATTCTGGATGACTTTTTCATAACCTGTAAACTAAGAGACAGACAAAAGCTTAATGCGAAAAGAATAAAATAAATAAACTAATAAATAATACATATACATCTCGTTAGACCGCACAATTTATGTCACATACCTTTTCTGAAATAAGATCGAGAAGACGCATTAACCGGCCGGGAGAGTCTCGAGGCACTAATCACGCTTCACCCTCCAGCACTGCACCTCATTCATGACGCCTTTTGCCGAGATGGGGGATGCAGCGGCAGGGCGGTAGGCCAAGGTTGCTTCTGGACTGTCATGTCATGGAGTTACGCTTTTTACCTTTTCCGAAATATTTCTTGGTATTGGTTTCAATTTTAAGGGAACCGAATTTCAATTTATCACATAGAGACCAGCTTTTAAAGATGTTGCATATCACTTAAGTGTTTTACTTACAAGGAAGTAACTAACAAGGCCATTTTTGCTAATGTTAATTCGATTAGCATGGTATTGACAAAAGGATACCCTTTTGTAAGAATAGTTTGTTTACAGAACAAGTCAGTGAATGAGCACAATTTTTTTTATTTTCTTTAGCGCGTACATAGTAGGTAGTAGGTAGAGAGCATTTCTCCCAAACCTTTGATAGCAAAATTTAACCGTAAATACACATTTTGGAAACAGCATTTTATAAAACAACATGTGTGTATGTGTGTGCATGAGTAACCGTGAGTCCGTGAACAGTATAACACAAAAATGAAAAGATTACAAAGAGCCAACTTTGGTATTTAGGTTTTCAATAACTTTTCACGAAGATTTTCAAAAACTCCAACCACTCCAAACCATACTTTACATGGAACATTTTTCGAAAAGTTTACTTTTCTCAAATATGTCTCTAAATGCTTTTGATTGCAAAATAAGGCCGCGCCGTGGCCGAGTGGTTAGATCACTCGACTCTCACCTAGACGGCCGGGGTTCGATCCCAAGCGACCGCATGTGAGATTTGTGGTGGACAAAACGGCGCTGGGGCGGGTTTTCTCCGGGTACTCCGGTTTCCCCCGCCATCGCATTCCACCGGTGCTCCATTATCATTCATGTATCATCAGTGTCACCGCCTGCGGTGCCATTAGTAGTTAAAGCGGGCGTTAAACACTACAAAAAAAAAAAAAAAAAAAAAGATTGCAAAATAAAAATTGAGGAAAAATAAAATGTATATCTCTAATTTTATGGAATAACCTGTGAAATCCTATTCATTTTGGATGATTTTTACATAACTGGTAAGCCATAACAGATACACAAACTTAATTCACAAAAATATAGATCTCTCAAAACACATAGTTTATATCATATAACTTTTTGTGAGTGTGGAGTTAAATCATTTCTAGATATTCCTTGCTATTGGTTTAATATTTCCAATTTTTCTATTTTTTTCAAATGGGAAGTAATTCTTTTGTTTATACTCTTGGCAATGCAAAGGGAACATGGCGACCAGCTTTTAAGACATGCAAAGTGTAGTGCATTCTCTCATTTCGTTATATCTATACGGAAATAAGTAATAAAAGCATTGCTGCTAATGTTTATCTTCATTATCATGAAACAGATAGAAGAATAAGCTTTTGTAAGAATACCTTGTTCCAGAATAGACACAAAAACGATGTGACTGTAACATATCAGCTTTTTATTTAAACACTTTTTTAAATATTACGCATTTGTTATGTTTGATTTACATACGTTGATTTAAACATGAAAAATCTGATGTGTTCCATTCACATCACTTTCTCTACATCTCAGCAACAAATTATTGTTAAAAAGTTTATGTATCTATTTACTTCATGCTAATCGAGAAAAAATTAGCCGAAATAGTCTTATCAATTGCTTCCTTGTAAGTAGAAGCGAAATAAGGGTGTACCATAGGTTAAAGTGATACTCAAAAGTTGGTTGCTATGTGACTGTTGTTTGTATGGACAGGAGTTGATAAATTCGTGTATGACAAAATTATAAGTTTTTCCAAACTGAAACCAGAAACAAGGAATATCTAAAAAACGACCAACTCTACGAAAAAATGTATATAAAATAACTGGTGTGTTTTAAAGTGTTCTAAATGTTTTGTGTGGTAAGCTTTGTCCATCTCTTACGGTTTAACAGTTATGCAAAGTACTCTTCAGAGGCTATTCCAGAAAATTTAAGATATACATTTTATTTGTCAGGTAAATATCTTTAATATACGATATTTTAATCAAAATCGTTAGAGTCATTTTTGAGAAAATAAAAATTTTCGAAAAAAGTTCCATGTAAAACGTAGCTGGGGGTTGGGAGATTTTCTTGAAAATCTTCCTGTCTCATCCTTGGAAGATACTAATCTTAAATGCCAAGTTTGGTATTTAACGGTCTTTTCGTTGATGAGCTATGCTGTTCACAGACACACACAGGGACCTTTTTCTGAAAATGCCTTTTTTTGGGGGGGGGGGGATTCAGGGGGACCCAAAACATGTATTTCCGGTGAAATCTCGGTATCGAATTTCTGGGTGGAGAGTAATACCTTCTCTATACACTATGTACATAGTACTTGTAGAGGAAGTAAACATGTTTTAACTCGGTTAGTTAGTAATGGAAATTTGCTGACATCCGGTATTTTAGTTATGCTAATGACCATCTGCTATAGGCTATGTTTGCAAGTACATTTGGTGAACTGTATCTCTAAAGGCATGGCTGGCGCGCGCACACAATGTGTCAGCACTGCCCTCACAGCACCAAAATGTCAATCAACGTTAATTTAATCCGGGTATATTCCGTAGCTTCTACCTGCAGGCGTGAATAGAGGAAATTAGCACCTGTTGCACCAGAGCTAACATCTTCATTCTGTGCTGGTATTGTGTACCAAAATCCTCTAATTTAGCAATCTGCTGCAGAATACCAGAGCTTAGTAACGAGTTTATTTACTTCATAACTGTTGTCTGTACTGAAACTTATGAAAAACAAATTATCTCTTGCCACAATTAGATATGTTGAAGTCATTCACATTTTCATTATGCTGCAAAAACAAATCAAATCTCTGGTTATACAATTTGGTAGAGACGCCACGTCATCATAATGGGCCGCCACAGACAGGCGCATACAGATGGGACCAAAGAACCGGCCACAGGAGCGTAGGACATCTGAAAAGAAGATGGACAGACGACCTAAATAAAAATAAAGCAAAAAAACTTATGTGTTCCATTCACATGACTTTCTCTACATATCTGCAATAAATTATTGCTAAAAACTTATACTTCTATTTATTTCATACTAATCGACAAAAAATTAGCAGAAATAGTCTTATTACTTGCTTCTTGTAAGTAGAAGCGAAATAAGGGAGTACCATTAGGTTAAAGTGATAGTCAAAAGCTGGTTGCTATGCGAATGAAGTTCTTTTATTTGTATGGACAGAAGTTGACAAATTCCTGTATGAGAAAATTTAAATTTTCCAAAGCTGAAACCAAAAACAAGGAATATCTCAAAAACGATCAACTCCAGCTAAAAATAAAAATGTATATAACATAAATTGTGCGTTTTAATGTGCTGTACATTTTTTGTGAGGTAAGTTTTTGTCCATCGCTAGCGGTTTAGCAGTTTTGCAAAATTCCGTAAAATTCACCCAGAATAAAGAAGTCTTCAGAGGCTATTCCCAGAAAATTCAAAATATACATTTTATTTGTTAGGTAAATATCTTTAATATAGGAAATTTTAATCAAAATCGTTAGAGCCATTTTTGAGGAAATCAAAATTTTCGAAAAAAGTTCCATGTAAAGGGTAGTTTGGGGTGGGGGATTTTTCTCAAAATCTTCGTGTCAAATCCCTGAAAGATACTAAAGTTAAATATCAAGTTTGGTATTTTACCGACTTTTCGTTTTTGAGTTGTCGTGTTCTCGCACACACGGACACACGGACCTTCTTCTGAAAATATCTTTTTTGGATCCAGGGGAGCCTAAAACATTTATTTCCGGTGAAATCTCGGTATCGACTTTTTTGGTGGAGTGCAATACCTTCTCTATACAAAGTACATGTAGAGAAAGTAAAAATGCAACATTAGTTCAAGTTCCGGAATTAGACACGTGGTTCTATTGCTCATAATTACAGGCTGCCTTTTAAGGGCCTCACTCAGATATCAGATACTGACGTGTTTTAAGATCTTTTTGCAAGAAATTATTTAATCCTTTAGAAAAAAATAGTTTAACTTGAGCTCAAATCTCAAATTTTATATTGCGCCAATATTTAATGTAATTCGCCACATAAATTACCTTGTTGTCATTTTTCCGTACATTTTTACCGTAATTGCTTTGTTTACATTATTTCTTAGATTCAATTGATCTTATTGGTGTTGTAACAATCGATTAATTAATTAGTTAATACTTTATTGTCACTATTTTCGTTTTCTACGAATATTTATCCAATACAACCTATACAATAATACCATTCGCAAAAATTACCTATTACGTTTAGTTTCGCTTTCCATTCTTTCCTTTTTCTAATGATTTCATTACCCCTTTTTTTATTTTCGTTTTCTTTCCTAGTATGACTCTCTTGTGTATTTTAAACAAGCTTTCCTCTAGGTCACCCTCACCACTTCTCGTTCTTAGTCGTCCTTCGTGGTCAAGAGATAAGAGGCTGAGCTTTTGTTCCCAAGGTCGCGGGTTTTATCCCGGCGGAGGGCGTGAATATCCTTAGCTTGGTTTCATCAGGAAGGGAAGCAAATCCGTTGGTCCCATTTAATAGATTTACGTTAAATAAAAGAACCTCAATCCTAGTAAAGGGACCTCTGAGCAAAATAAAGGGTTATTTTCCACCAAATATAGAATGGGACGCTGCGAATAGCAGCAGCTAAAGAACGTCCATAATTGCAACAAATTTGATTTAATTTTCTCGTCCTTAAATTCTTAGTTACTTCCAGTTGTTTCATACCTATTTTTAGAAGGCTCTCTCTTCGTGCCCGTATACTTCATATTTCAATATTCTCTTTAGAATGACGTATACACTGACAGAAAATGTAACATTATATATATTTTTTATAAACAAATATAAAAATCTACATGTCATGTAACATTATTTAAATTCTTTTATGCTTTCTTTGATGTTTTTTGGAAACATTTTATAGTAGTAGAAGGGAAATAAAGACCCAAATGCGGAACTCTAAGCAAATAAAAATAAATAGGTAAATAAAAATGAGAATGGAGTTCTCATTGATGTTTTAAAGATTTATGTATTTTAAGATAATCTATCGATTGTTCCAGAATAAGGAGCAATTCATTATGCTATTCACGTTAATATTAAATTGGTGTTAAAACTTACCTGCAGCATTATGCAGCGCTATTTTGTGAGCTTTCATGTTAGCTTCCCGTATTGAGAATTATATGATTTATAAGATATATACTAAATGTAAATTTAGGACACTTTTGCGTTGAGATATTATAAACACATCCTCAAATAGCTCGTAAAAGTGTATTTTAATTATGAAATAAACAATTTTAAACTGTCAGTATTCTCATTGTTTTATTGGACTCTAAATAATATTCTAACCGCATATTAAAAACAAGGTAATCTTTTACCTGTTATCAAAAACCTAAAATTGGAAACCCCACTGTAGGGAATGAGTTGAAATTTGTAATTGTCATGGAAAGAAAACATTTCGCTAGATTTGCAAAAAAAAATTGACAGCTTTATTAATTTTAGAGACCTATGCGCATAAACTATTAGGCGATTATCAGATATTTTTCCCAACAAGAAAAATAAACAAAAAAAGTAATTAAATAGAGAATTTTTATTTAATATATGTTTAAGAAACTTCCTCTAAATGTTTGTTTATGATTTAGCGTGTGTGTTCTCTCTTGCACGTACACTAATTATGCACATCAAACATTAAAATTATTACTAAATTACAAATATGCTTAAATATTTTAAATATTTATATACATTTTTAAAATGCACAATCCTCTAAAATTAATTTTGCGGGATTTAGACCTAATGTATTCATATAGTCAGTTTTTAGAATTTTTGTACTAATTACAGTTTAATTATATTAGATATATACTTTCTAACGATTTTGTTTTAAATGTCTGAATATACAATAGATATTGCCATGATAGGTAAAGCAGATTTCCAGGTTAAGATTATAATTGGAAGTCAAATACTTAGGACTAGTAATATCATCAATTGATAAAAGGTAGAAATGGACGAAAAAACAAAAACATATAACAAAATTATAGATGGTATTAAAAGATATTTATGCACAAACATGAGGAAGGATATTAAACTAGACTATATGCAATAATACCCAAGCCCACATTAAAATACTCATGTGAGACATGGGTAATAAAACCAAGTGGGGGGAGGAGATGTGTTGTGTTCCATTCACATGACTTTCTCTATATCTCTGTGACAAATTATTGTTAAAAGCCTCCTCTATCTATTCCTTGCTAATCGAGATAAACATTGGCAGAAATCATCTTATTACTTGTTCCTGTAAGTAGAAGAGAAATAAAGGAATACACTATGCTAGAGCGATAGTCAAATCTTTTAAAAGCGGTCAGTTTGTGATTGAAACCCTTTCCTCTGCCTGACCGGTAGTTGACAAATTCTCATATGATAAAAGTTTTATGTATTTTAAAACTGAAACCAATAACAAAAAATATCTCGAAAATGACCAATTCCAAGAAAAACTATGTAGGTATGAACATGTTGTGTGTTTTGACATACTTTTTCTGTAGTAAAGTTTTATCTCGGTTTAACAGTTATGCAAAGTACAACAAAGTTAATCCAGAATAAAGAGGCCTACAGGTGCTATTCTCAGAAAATTCATAATATACTTTTATTTTCCATGTAAATATATTTAATGCAAGGTATTTTAATAAAAATCACGATGGCCATTTCTGAGTAAATCAAGGTTTTTAAACTTTTCCATTTAAAGATTAGTTTAGGTTGAATAGATTTTCTTCAAAACATTCGTGTTGCATCCTTCGAAGATACTAAATTTAAATACCAAGTTTGGTATTTTTCGGACTGTTCGTTTTTGAGTTACCATGTTCATAGACACGGACACACATATAACTTTTTTCAAAAATGCTCTTTTTTTATACAGGGGACTCTAAAACTTGTATTTCTGATGAGTTCCCGGTATCAAATTTTTGTGTAGAGTGCAATACCTTCTCTAACTATGTACCGTGTGCTATTTAGAGAAAGTAAATATAGTTTTTTTTTGGACTTAGGAAACTCTAAAACACGCATTTCCGGTGAAATTTCGGTATCGAATTTTTGAATGCAGTGCAATTATCTTCCCTGCCTATGTGCTATGTACCGTGTAGAGAAAGTAACAACATTGGAATATTTCAAATGAGATTTTGAAAGTCCTAATAGGGTGCAATTAAAAAAGATTGACTTAGTGACGTAAATATAAGAGCGGAAAAAGAGGAAGAAAACATTTTGGAAGAAATTGAAAGGTATCACAGTAAATGGAAACACTGCTTGCAAAGGATGGAACATTAGATATTGCCATAGCAAGTACTATTTTATAAACATTTTGCTTGAAGAGACATTGAACGACCCCGTATGAGAACAGTTTAATAGCTCGGAACTGGACTAAAGCCTAATCCATGATATGGAAGATGTACATTGATTCTTGTCAACAATCACTTATACACGTATACCTTATTATTTGTAATATTATCTATACAATAGTTTATATTATACTTATATATAGGGGCCTTTCAAACTTTAAGCAGTTATAAATATATAATATTTGATAAAAAAAAATGAAGTCACATATAGTGCAAGCAATGGGATTTGATTTTCTTTTGTTTGTTTTTTCCAGTTCGCCGTTACCATGGGTACAGTTTGTTGAATAAAACGTTATTAATTCTGATATAAGAATCTGCAAGTCAGTAAATGAATGAATTTAGCTGACTCAGTGTTATTATGAATGAAAGAGGAGTTTTTCTCAAGGTCTGAGAAAATTTAGAAGTCTTAAGAATTTAATGGCAAGCCCATATTTCGTTCGTAATTATAGGGATACCATCAGGAAATTCGAGGAAACTGGTTTCTGTTGCTGAGAAGAAGAAATCTGAAAGACACCAAATTAATGACATCACTTTTGCTGAGATACTGGACCACAGTTTCGATGATCGTGTCATCAGTAGACACTTTCTAATAATTGTGGCGGCCGCAATCTCCATATCTCAATCCGATCTATTTTGTTTTGGATCACCTTAAAGAACTAGTTTTCTTGACACATCCAACAACCTGATAGCTACTCACAAAAAAATTGCTAATACTCCCAGACGTCATCTGCAAAATGCTGTCCATGATGTCGCAGAAGGAATGGTTTACGTTGAACAAGAGAAAGTGGGACATCCTCCCAATGTTTTATAAAACTCAATTGTTTGCACAGAATATGACTTCTTTTGTTTTTTAATATCTCAAATATGATATTTATAACGGTTTCAAGTTTTAAGTGACTTTTGAAAAATCCTACATTGCTCATCCTCACATATACATAGACATACAAAATGTATAATAATTAATAGATTAAACTGAAACTGTTACAACTATTTAATAACATAAAAAAGTTCCAGAAAACATGGGTTCGCAAAAAAGCTGTGTGTGAGATATATTATGTGTGGCTATTAGCCGTCACTGACTTCATTGAAAAGCATCTTCCTAATTAGTACACATTAATTTGAGAAGTAAGCTTTTAGTTTATATAAATGTAGAGCATATTCTTCGTTACTGTTAGGTTCCATTTTGACATGTACAGTTCATCACATCAAACACTGTTACGACAAGCGATCTGACTGCTTCTACTGTGTATTACACGTCGTCCGTCATGTATGTTTGGTTTCAACTCCATCTGGTGGCAAGGTTTAACTTTGTAAATAAGAGCACATCGCAGTTCGCTTCTAAGTGCACACTAAGGACGCCAGTGGCGACTCATAACCACAAATTCGCAATAATGAATCTCGAAGAATACGGCTTGTTTGCAGACCCATGTTTGCCAGAACTTTTTGCTTCTTTTGTCTAATGCTTTCAACAGTTTTTATTTGCGCTTTTAATTATGATGTGTGCACCCTGTGGGTAGGCAGGCAGGCAGGCAGGTAGGCAGGCAGGTAGTTTAGGTAGGTAGGTAGGCAGGTATGATAACCCTTAAACAGAAGCACAGATATATTCGCCATTGATACACAAGATACGAATGGCAATTCGGCTATTCGAAATGAAAGAGCTGTAAAGCAGTTCTAAATGTAGACCAAGAAAAACAAAATCTGATGTAATCCTTCACATTACTTTCTCTATATCTCTGCAACAAATTTTTGCTATAAAGTTTATTCTTCTATTTACTTCAAGCTAAGTGAGAAAAACTAAGCAGAAATAGTCTTATTACTTGCTTCCCTGTAAGTAGAAGCGAAATAAAGGAGTAACATAGGTTAAAGTGATAGCAAAAGATGGTTGCTATGTGACTGAAGTTCCTTTGTTTGTATGGGCCCCGGAGTTGACAAATTCCTCTATGAGAAAAGTATACGTTTTTTAAGGCTGAAACAAACAACAAGGAATATCTAAAAACGACCAACTCCACGAAAAAACATAAATTGTGTGTTTTAATGTGCTCTACATTTTTGTATGGTAAGTTTTTGTCTATCTCTTACGGTTTACCAGTTACACAAAATTCCGTAAAATTCATCCAGAATAAAGTAATCTTCAGAAGCTATTCCCAGAAAATTCAAGATATACATATTATTTTTCAAGTATATATCTTTAATATATGTTATTTTAATCAAAATTGTTACAGCTATTTTTTTAGAGAATCAAAATTTTCGAAAATTTTTCCATGTGAAGGGTAGTTGGGGGGTGGGGGGATTTTCTTGAAAATCTTCGTGTCGCATACTTGGAAGATACTGAATTTAAATACCAAGTTTCTTTTCGTTTTTGAGCTATGCTGCCCATAGACACACAGACATACACACATACACACAGACAGACGCACTCACGCACATTTTTCTAAAAATGCTTTTTTTTTTATTCAGGTGGTCTCAAAACATGTATTTCCAGTGAAATCTCGGTATCGAATTTTTGGGTACAATGCAATACCTTCTCTATACACTATGTACATAGTACGTATAGAGAAAGTAAAAATATATCTATAGGCATTTTATTACTATGTTTACCCAAACTGATCTATTTGTGGATGCTAAAGTAGATGTCATATGGTTCAATCGCACTTGCTTACACTAAATTTCAAATGTTCCGCACATTTTCTAAATCGAAACATGTTTCAGAAATTTTTGAACGTGTTAAATTAAGCTTTTTCACAGAGACAAATAATTTTTAATATCATTCCTATGGAAGTTGTTGTCATCGAAAACATTTTTAAATGCCACCTATACTTATTTTATTGTTTCGCTTATATAGCCCCCCCCCCTCCCTCCTTTAACATCTAAGGTCCTATCGGACACTTTGCATTACGTTGGGTTTTAGTCATTTTATTTTCTTCAAGCACGCACATACATACTTCTAAAATCTGTGGAGGATGGAGAATAATTCTGGTTAAGAAAAATTCCTCGCCCCAGCCGGGAATCAAACCTGGGACCTCTAGGTGAGATGTCAGCTGGCTGGCCACTTGACCAAGTAAGCAGTCTCCAATGCGTTTATGCATACCATCTCAAGGATGTTATTGTTGTATATAATTATACTAATAGTTGTTTTATGCAACAAACGTTTCTATAGTAATCAAAGGAATAGTTCAAACGAATACCCTTAAAAATATTAGATGCAGGAAATTCCACTATTTATTTGTATATCATTTCTAATATTTTATTGTTAATTATATGTGATTAGTAATTCGTCGTTACTCGTACTGAATGCTCTTCAAGCTTTTTGGAGCATTTGGTGAATCTTATGAATGATTTATTACTTATAGTTTCTATTATATCAATTTTAACTGCTTGATATAAAACTGTTTTAAAACAATTGTTCAACAATTGCTTTGTAAAAATAGAAAATCAAGAAAACCAAGACTGAAATAATGAACTTGTCTTCCTCCACTCTTGTCTCGCTCACAGCTGACAACTTGCTTTTCGAAGTTCCATCATCGAGTGCAATTATAGTTATTGCCTGCAAGCAATTATTCGGAATATCGCCCTTCAATATTGCAGGTCGAGAAACAAGAAGCCGCCACTTGGAATATCACAGAGTATTAACACATCATTTTATAAAATGTAAATCACTTGAGAGTATGTAATGAATACAATAATTTAATTATTAACTTGTATTTAATTCATGACTAATGGGTTTTTAAAACATTCCTTCGTGATTTGGTGTGTAAATTTCCAGGGATAGGGAACACTGAGAAGTTTTACTCTTTGAAATGAGACTTGAAAGGGAATGAATAAAAATTATGGAATATTAATTATAACTTATAACTTGAAAGAGCCTTCCAACTGTTTATACATTGCATTACTTGGAAGATCGCCTAACATTATGCACATAACTTAGAAAACTTACATAATCAGTTACATAGGTTGCCATAAGAGAATTATAAATCGTGTTTATTTTTACGTATTTTAGATTGACTTTAGACTGTGTATGATAAAACAAACGGTTTTATTATAAATATTATACGATTTTTTGCATCCCTTAGCTTTAAAATAATATTGTACAATATTTATACACTGTCAAATAAAGATTTTCCTGTAGCTTTTGTACAGAAATTTCATACTGAATCAAACTACTTCTCCCTGCCTATTTAAATTAGTTGATTTGCTCTGATTATAGACAAAAATAAAAATCATCAAAGTGAGTTATATGTACTTAAGTTTAGATATCAAAATACAGTCTTGGGAAAAGAGTTTTAATATGCAAAATTATGAGTTATGCTTACTCACACGCCTTTTGTACTTGAGAGTATAAATCCTCTAAATGAAAATAAAAATAAATTCTTTTAATATGGTTTTATCTATTACCTAAATATTGCCAAAAAATATGATTAAAAAAAGAAGATAAATGAAAAAGTGTCCGAAAATAACTGTTGGTTACCGAAGAACACTTTTCTCTGAAGGCATAGTAACGGAAAGCAGAGAAACTTCCGTTTTTTCAGCAAAAGAACAAAATTGAACAATGCGATGTTACGCATTTGTTTGAACTTTAATGTAGTCAACAGAGAAGCAATCGTGAGGCAAAAACAAACAACACAGGCAACACATATCAAAATTTGTAGAGGAATAGCGGCTTAAAATTATTGAAAATTACAATTGAAATCATTAATAAGATGTAATTTGTACGACGAAAAGTATTCTTATGTGCTTTAAATTAATTAGATGTAGTGCTATTTTCTATAATTACTTTAGAGCGAGATTCCTTCTGTTACCTGGGCCTTAGTTATGTAAAAGTTGTATACCAAACCTAAGATGTATTGTTTATAATTAACAAGATGTCTAATGTTTTATCTCACAAATAAATATAGTAATAATATAATATGCATATTTTATTTCTTATTGCATTGTTTTTCAGTAATTTTTCCTTCTTTATACACTTTTCTGCGAGTACGCTAATTAAGCATGAGAGTATTACCTATAAAGGTGGGGCGCTAAAAGTTATCAGTTTTCTGTTATAACCTTCTAGCAATAGTTAAATAACATTAAAGTGTATTTTGAAAAAAATTCAATACAGAGTGTCCTATGGAAACCTGATGGTTTCTCTATCACGTACTATGTAGTACATAACAGTATATATTCGGTATTACATCGAAAGCGTCGATGTCGAGATTTTATCCGAAAATTTTGTTTTGAGTTCCAATGAATCCAAAGCAAACTAATACAGGGTTACTACAAAAGAAATAGACAGCTTCAACTGCCTGTAAAACAAAAACTATTAGAGATAGCAACCTAATTATTTTGGAGGTATATTGAGAAACTCTCAAAGTTTCGTTTGTTACTATTGGTAACGCTGTACTGTTTTGTTTGTTGTTGCAGAAGCTGAAATGGCGGAAAATCCTGTGGAAAAGGCATATTGCGTGTTGGAATTTGCTAGAGCACAATTAGCAACTGTTGTCCAACGACATTTTAGAACACGTTACCATAAAACGCCACCGACTAGACAGTCAATCTACGACTGGTATAGAAAATTCGAGACAACGGGATATTTGTGCAAAGGGAAGAGCTCGGGAAGAGCAAGAGTTTCGGAAGAAAACGTTGAACGTGTTCGTTCTGCCTACATAAGAAGCCCACAGAAATCGACATCTAGGGCTAGCATGCAATTACAAATTCCACAGCAAACTGTATGGAAAATCTTGCGAAACGACTGCACTTGATGCCTTACAGATTACAGATGTTGCAGTTTCTAAGTGAAGAAGATAAGGTCATACGGCGTGACTTTTGCATCGACATGTTGCGACATGATGAAGACGATGCTGGTTTTTGTAAGCGCATCATTTCATTTTTGTGGTAACGTGTTCTAAAATGTCGTTGGACAACAGTTGCTGATTGCGTTCTAGCAAATTCCAACACGCAATATGCCTTTTCCACAGGATTTCCCGCCATTTCAGCTTCTGGAACAACAAACAAAACACTACAGCGTTACCAATAGTAACAAACAAAACTTTGATAGTTTCTCAACATACCTCCAAAATAATTAGGTTGCTATCTCTAATAGTTTTTGTTTTACAGGCAGTTGAAGTTGTCTATTTCTTTTGTAGTAACCCTGTATTTATGGAATAGGTCCGTGCGTGGAACGTTTGTGGGCTTGCGTGTCTGTCTATGTCTGTGTGCATAACTCAAAAACTACATTAAATACCATACGACATATTTAAGGATACGACAAGAAGATTTTAAACAAAATTTCTCCAGTCGGAACTACAATTATCATGGAAACCTTTTTGAAATAATTATTTTCTCAAAAACGCCGCAAACGATTTTTATTAAAATCCATAATTTTAAATTACTTTCATCAAATTTTAATATATATATATATATATATATATATTGAATTGTATGGGAGTAACCTCTGAAAAAATTACATGCAGCAAGATGAAGATGAAACAAGTGCTAACAATTTTGCGTTACGTAAAAATCTTAAGAAAAGAAATCTGAGTTACATTTACGCGACTTTTTCTAGATATTCCTAATGCAAAATTTTCTTAAAAATTTTGTTATTTTATTTAAATCATACTTATCGAGACAAACATTAGCAGAATTAGTCATATTACCAGCTTCTTTGTAAGTAGAATGGAAGTAAGGAAATAAAGCCTAAAGCGATTGTCAAATCTTTTAAAAGCTGGTGGTAATGTGAAGCTCCATTCACTTAGAATGGCCAGCAATAAATACGAGAGATGAAACGAATGTTGGAATCCCTTTTGAGAAAAGGATTAAAATTGAAACCAATAACAATAAATATTACAAAATGTTCAACTCCACACGAAAAGTATATGACATGCATTATGTGTTTAAAAGAGATCTACATTTTTAGTAAGTTTTTGTCTGTCTCTTATGGCTTACCAGTTATGCAAAATTCAGAAAAATTCATCCAGAATAGAGAACCTTTAGAGGCTATTCTCAGCAAATTCAAAATACATTTTTCATTTATGATGTGAATATCTTTAATACACAGTATTTTAATCAAAATTGTTAGAGCCATTTTTAATAAACGTTTCCAAAATTTTTCCATTAAAGGTTAGTTTGGAGTGGAGGATTTTCTTGAAAATCTCCGTGTCGCATTCTTGGAAGGTACTAAACATAAATACCAAGTTTGGTATTTAACGGTAATTTCGTTTTTGAACTATACTGTCCACATTCACACACACAAATATACATACTCACAAACTCACACATTCATGGACTTCATTTTATAAAAATGTTTTATTCAAATTCATTTATTACCGGTGAAATCTCTTGACATTGAATTGTGAGTGGATTACAAAATCTTCTCTAGCTACTATTAAATTGCATGCACATACCTATGTACTACAGCAAGAAAAACTTTAATTCTATGAAGAACAAGCAAAACTTTACTCTAAAATATAAAAGATTTTAAGTTAGATGCTTTCTTGAAGATGAGCAGTAAGATAAAGGCATAGAAAAGAAAGTCGTCACTATAGAGCTTCTGTAAAGGAAATTAATTAATTAGAATTAAGTCTGTTGAGGCAGTGAATGCTATTTCAACTAAAGAAAACACATATTATAAGCAGAATGGGAAATATATAAAGCATTTTACAACGAAGATGACTCTCTTCAAGTTTTTGTCTATGTAGAAAACAAATGACAATAAATGAGGTAGATTGTACCCAACGAATATAGGTAAATTAGTCAGACCTTTGTTGATGGATGATGTAACAACATTTTTACAAAAAAATTGTTTTTATGATATGCATAAAGGTTACTAGAAGAACCTCCTCTTTACTAAAATAACTTTATGACTTGACATCTCTCTAATGCTGGAGTTAATCTTATTAACTCATATTGTACTGTTTTACTTAAATAGTTTAAGTTTTTACCTCTCTTCTTGTAATTATTTTATATAACTTGTCGTATCCAACCATCTGACTGCACAAAATAAATAGAATTAATATCTTTAAATATGTTGACTTAATACATATTATAAAATAGTAATGGACATACATCATTTGTCTTTTAGACAATGCTATTAATTTTAACCTACGAGATATATAAGTAAGAGTTTTGTAAATATTTTGGTATTAGTTTTAAATTATTAGCAATTGTATAAATTAGTTGTATATAATGATTTAAACAATTATTAAATAGTAATTTGTAAATGCCTACTTTGTAATTTTTAAATTATTATTTTCTACATATCTGTAATACTGACGTAACCTCCTGTATCATGCTGTAAATGATCAACATAAGTAATACATTGAATTGAATAAAATTGTTACCGGATAACAAACCTGAAATATTTGTTATAAAAAGCAAAGGAGCTAATCGATTAGCAATATCAATGATATTTGCTAAATAAGTAAATAAAACTGCTTCCATTTCGCAAGCACCAGAGGTTAAATTTCATATTCTAAGGCCAAGGAGGTTTAATTATGAATGTAAAAGATTGTTCTATCACAGAGGAAGAAATAATGGAAGAAATTAAGGCAATTGGGGTTAACATAATAAATAATGTAGGTAAACACAAAACACACCATTATAGCTAATTCAAGTGTAAAACTTTCGCAGGACTTCCAGGTTAAACATGTTGAAAATACTAACTGAGAAATGAATATTCACATGGAACGTGTGTTTTTAGCAGACGTGATTACTTTCATTTACTGTGGTCAATCACCCACCCTGATTAAGATATTTTCTTATATAGGTACAAAAAGTAAACATCATACTCCATTTTGTAATTTTACGTACGCACAGCTATTCTGTCAACCTATTTTTTTTTTTTTCACCAAATCCGCAACTCTTATTTACTAATAAGCATATGTTGCCATTTTCTTTCAATTGTTTATTTGATTTACAAAAACCTAGCACTACAGAATATTTTTACTTTCTCTATACATACTATGTACATAGTGTATAGAGAAGGTATTGCATTGTACCTAAAAGTTCGATACCGAGATTTCACCGGAAATACATGTTTTGAGACCACCTGAATCCAAAAAAAGCATTTTTACAAAAATGTCCGTGTGTGTGAATGTGTGCCTGTGGGCAGCATAGCTCAAAAAGGAAAAAACCGTTAAATACCAAACTTGGTATTTAAGTTTAGTATCTTCCAAGGATGCGACAGGAAGATTTTCAGGAAAATCCCCCACCCCCAACTATCCTTCACATAGAAAAATTTTCGAAAATTTTGATTTTCTAAAAAATGGCTCTAACAATTTTGAATAAAAACATATATTAAAGATATATACTTGACAAATAATATGTATATCTTGAATTATCTGGGAATAGCCTCTGAAGACTACTTTATTCTGGATGCATTTTACGGACTTTTGTGTAACTGATAAACCGTAAGATATAGACAAAAACTTATCACACAAAAAATGTAGAGCACATTAAAACACACAACTTATGTTATGTACATTTTTTTCGTGGAGTTGGTCGTTTTTTAGGTATTCTTGTTTTTGGTTTCAGCCTTAAAAACTTATACTTTTCTCATAGAGGAATTTGTCAACTCCTGTCCAGACAAACAAAGGAACTTCAGTCACATAGCAACCATCTTTTGCTATCTTTTTAATCTATGTTACTCCCTTATTTCACTTCTGCTTACAGGAAAGCACGTAATAAGGCTATTTCTGCTAATTCTTTCTAACTTAGCATGAAGTAAATAGAAGCATAAACGTTTTAACAAAAATTTGTTGTAGAGATATAGAAAAAGTCATGTGAATGGATTGCATCAGATTTTTCTGATAGAAATTGGCATATAGAGTGTGTGAAAAGACAATAGTGAGAAAATGAAATTTAAATGCTCTTTTCACACTGTGGAATTGGTCCAAATACTGTTGCACAATTATTTACACATACAAATCTAGAGCAATAATCACTTCGATCCTATACATAGCTGAAAAGGCTATCAATTATTGACGTATGGTAAAATATTTTTATAATACTCACTAATAACATTTTTTGTTAAAATTCCTAAATGTATATTTTGTTCTGTGTCACTAGCCAAACTCATATATGAGTGACACTAATATATAAAAGAATATTAAATAATAATTAGTTTATTTAGAGACTAACAAATAACTAAGAGGAAGCATGTTCCCTTCGCTAGAATGCTGTGGTAAAACCACCAATGAAAAGTACTAAAACTACCAAAATAATATTAATATAAATAATAATACTACTAAATTAATTAATTTATACACTAACCTAAACCTAATTCAATAGAATTGTACTGATTTCTTTCCCATACTTTGATGAAAACAGTGGAATTATTAAAAAAAAAATCACGAAAATCAGTTTAGGTAGGCGAGAGAGAGAGAGAGAGAGAGAGAGAGAGAGAGAGAGAGAGAGAGAGAGAGAAAGTGTATGTGTGTGCTTCACTCACATACTTTGATCAAAGCAGTGGACATTTTTAAGGCTAATTACATTAAAATCAGTTTATTTACACCCACACTAACCTGCAGCTAACACAGCGCATGCTCGCTTTGCTCGTATGTCACCAATGGAAACTACTAAAAAATTATGTAAAAATAAAACTTTTAAACATTTCATAATTGAAGCAAATGCCAGATAACTTCTATAAGTAATTATTGAAGTAAAGTATTATTACTTAAAGAGCGCATCCGTAACTGAACATGGAAATGAAGTTTTATTTATTTACACTCTTTAACTACTGTGGTTCTCAGGCCTGAAAGAGGCTTAATTTTGCTCAGATGCCGCTTTCTTCATGCTGAGATTCTTTTATGTGCCGTAAATCTACGATACAGGACCAACAGCTCTACTCCCATTCCGAAGGAAGCAATTCTAAGGATTTTTTACGCCCGAACAAGTCTAACGTTCCCCGCCGGGTTTGAACACCCGTAAACCACAGAATTGTTATAGAATTGCATATGTTCCTATGTGCTTGGAAATGTAGAATAGCATCAATGCACCTAAATATCAGTATAGATGACAGTTTGTCATCTCGCGGTACTTTTATTAATGTCATCAGCCAACACTCTAATGAATCATAGTGATGGAAGCAACGGAAACCTTGTATATGTCCGAATAATATACCTGCTACCAAATCTGGATGCATACGAAGAAAGTCCAATTGGGGTAACATTTGCTGGACAAACCCTGCTACAACATATTCGCACTTTAAGTACGCAACACACATTGGAGCCCTGTGTTTCACCTACGACCATTTGTAAAAACTGCTTTAAATATGAGTCTTCATAGCTTCCGGAGAAGGCCGCGTTATCTTGCATGGGAATGCCGACGTTTAGCTCATCTTGCCGTGAGCTTTTTCTGTGCTCTTGTGCGGTGGTTGTTTTTTTTTTTTCTTTCTTTTTTCTTTTGGGAAAACAGGAATAAAGGTTATAAGGATAACAGGTACATAAGGTATTTGGGAAGGAAATAAGGAAAGGGGAGAGAAATGATTTAATACTGTGGTGTCACTATTTATTGGGGCATATGTGGTGTCATGGGGCCCGGTACCGCCTGAGGCAAACTGCGTGATTGCGGGTGACTGTATTATGAAGCGTGGTGTGTAGGGGCAAACGACATGGCGCAATGCCCTGACGTCGACCTACAAAAATTGAGGTGCATCATTTAACCAGAGGGGCATGTTAATCTGGCGATGGAGCTCTTCCCAGGTGAGTTCTGGGTGATGTAGCCATAGCTCCAAAGCTTAGCATGTTGGGTCGATGATGTATGGCTGATGTGAGTTGCTGTGTCATATCTTGCAGTCGGATGGTCAGTCCTCGAGTCTGTTGCTGAAGCAGCTCATCCAGCTGCTTGTGGACTTTGTAGATTCTGGAATTGTTGATGTAGTCCACCACCTTCTCGAGGCTCCTGTTGAAGTGGTCTCGTAAGGCGGCGTTCTCCCGGCGTACTTCCTGAGGTGTAGACTGAAGGTTGCGGGCGGTTGCCTGAAGCTCCGCCAGAGAGCAGGTCAGTGCTTCCTCCCACGTGGCGATTCGTTCGGCTATGGTGTTAACTGCTAGACGGAGATTTTGGAGTTCGGCTGTGTTGGTCTCAAGGTCATTTAGGAGCTGGATGAGTGTGGAGGTCTGCGAGGAAGTGATGATAGGCGCTGGCGGGTGAGATATTGGCTGTGGTGGTGCTGCGTGCGGCTGATGCTGGTTGTGGTGGCGAGGCGTGCGGCTGGTGAATGGCTGGGATCTGTCTGCGTGGGTGTTGTGGGCACACCGTCTGACCCGTGTAGTGACCTGCGCTGTCGCAAGTAACACAGTACACGGGCCGGCGTGTCAAATCATGGTAGGTCCAGGCGGAGGTGAGACGTCCGGCGCCACAATAGGGGCAACGGGCGGCGGCTGTGCAGGCGTCTGAGGAATGCCCGTACTGGCAGCACCGGCGACACGGGAAGACACGGACACTTCGTCCGGGCTCAACTGCGAGCACCTGCCCGAGGGCAGGCAACCCATCAGCTAAGGCTCGCCTCGTTCCAGAACTCCAGCCTGACAAGCGGTGAAGGTCCTCTTTCTGTGTGAATTCTTGTGGCTTTCATTAGTGAAGGCCAACGAAGACGGCCAGCGTTAAGTATTAGATCGCCCGGTAGCTGCCGGTGAACTCCACGCACCACTGCGCAGAAGCGCGGCAGCGAGGAGAGGTCTAGTACTGATGATGTCGTAGGTGGTGTAGGCGGTGTGTTGTCGGTTGTGATGTTCAGCGGGGATTGTATAGCTCCGACGGCGGGTGGTGCGGCGTGACTTTCCGTGGTGGCTGGTTCAGGCTCGGCGGAGGTTGTAGGCTGGGAGACTGGGTCGGCGTTGGCGGTGACGGTCTCCGGCGGCTCCTCGAGTGACTCTTGGGCGGCTGCGGCAGGCTTGCGGTGTTTCCCTCCCATGCTTACTCTGTGAAGGCAGAGAGCGAAGTCCCATCGTGGTTGTTGTTTTTTTTTTGGGGGGGGGGGAAACAGGAATAAAGGTTATAAGGATAACAGGTATATAGGGTATTTGGGAAGGAAATAAGGAAAGGGGAGAGAAAGGATTTAATACTGTGGTGTCACTATTTATTGGGGCATCAGTGGTGTCATGGGGCCCGGTACCGCCGATGCATACCCAGTGATTGTGGGTAACTGTATTGTGAAGCATAGGGTGTAGGGGCAAACGACATGGCACAATGCCCTGACGTCGACCTACAAAAATTGAGGTGCATAATTTTACCAAGAAGGCTTGTTATTGGGGTGATGGAGCTCTTTCCAGGTGAGTTCTGGGTGACGTAGCCATAGCTCCAAAGCTTAGCGCGTTCGGTCGATGATGTATTGCTGAGGTTAGTTGCTGTGTCATATCTTGCAGTCTTATTGTCAGTCCTCGATGTGTTGCTCGAGCTGCTTGTGGACCTTGTAGATTCGGGAATTGTTGATGTAGTCCACCACCTTCTCGAGGCTCCTGTTGAAGTGGTCTCGCAAGGTCTCCTGAGGTGTAGACTGAAGGTTGCGGGCAGTTGCCTGAAGCTCCGCCAGAGAGCAGGTCAGTGCTTCCTCCCACGTGGCGATTCGTTCGGCTATGGTGTTAACTGCTAGACGGAGATTTTGGAGTTCGGCTGTGTTGGTCTCAAGGCCATTTAGGAGCTGGATGAGTGTGGAGGTCTGCGAGGAAGTGATGATAGGCGCTGGCGGATGAGATATTGGCTGTGGTGGTTCTGCGTGCGGCTGATGAGAGGCTGGTTGTGGTGACTCGGCGTGCGGCTCGTGAATGGCTGGGATCTGTCTGCGTGGGTGTTTGGGGCACACCGCTTGACCCGTGTAGTGACCTGCGCTGTTGCAAGTAGCACAGTACACGGGCCGGTGTCTCAAATCATGGTAGGTGCAGGCGGAGGTGAGACATCCGGCGCCACAGTAGTGGCAACGGGCGGAGGCTGTGCAGGCGAAATCGTGGTTGCTTATTTGCTCTCGCTTATATAGTGGCAGTGCGGTGGAGGTTGCCCCGCCCTCTCGGTTCTGGTTGGCTAGTTGCCTGCCAATTGGCGCGGGTGCTGGCGCCGCTCTTTCCTGGTGGTGTTGGAGTTGCTTTACGCTTTCTTTTTCCAGGTTTTTGTTTCCCTGTTTCCTTTCCAGAAGCTAAGAAGACTCATCAAGACACAGGTCGTGGAAGCCTACACGTCCATGCTTCAAATATGGTTTCACTTTCAGACGATGAAGAGGTCAAGTGTAATGTGGTAAATGTGCTCTAAAACACAAAACTTTTGAGTGCACAACAAATCATGCTTTACCTGCATGCAAAGTCATAACCTTCATAAAGCTCTGGACAGAATTTGCAGTGAATTTGAAAAACAATTACGGATTAAAAGAAACATAGCATACTATATTACTTTGGAAGAAGTCCTAATGTTATAAGCTTAATAGTGACACACTCCACAAGTAACGGACAACATCTTTGAGCACTTGTCTCACACAATATTCATTCCTCTTTTCCTAATTTTCTTCGACAAATTGCACACTTCGGAATAACCACCAAGTTAAATCATCTCCAAGGTAAATTTTATGAGGTTCAGTAACTAAATTCCCTCAGGCGAATCAACCATCCACTTCAACTCAGAATTTTAGTTCCCATATTTCATCTCAAAATGAATCCATATATTTTCTGGGGGAAATCCTACTCCACTTCGACATCAACACTCAATATGTCATGTAACTTATACACAGATATACATTCAACATCAATGCAAAAAAAAACTGTTCATCAGTTGCAATTATTAACGGAAATATTTCCTGCTAACTCAAGCAACCGCAGCGGACGCATTTCTGCTGCCTGACGAGTTAGTTAATGGCCACATCAGCTAGGAGTATATTGCAATGGAATTCTAGATCACTGTAATAAATACATAAAGCCTGATTATTAAAATTAATGGTGCAGAAATAAGTATAGAAGTGATTTGTGAAACCTACTCAAATCCTCACATCCTTTTTCTTAACAGTTCTAATATTGTAATATGTGACCTTGAAGATGGGTACGGAGACCTTGTCTTCCTTATCAGAAAAAATGTCTATAGAATATAATACTGTTCATCTTGACATTTCTAATATTCCAATGGAAGCTTGCGCTATTGAAACAAATATCAATTAAATCCTAACAACATTACTTACTTCACATAAGATAATTACAATTTCAAAATTTTCTTACTCTCTTACTGTGGTGGGTGATTTCATTGAAACATAGTCAACTGTGGTGATGCGATACAACCGACACAACGGGAAATTTGATTATGCAGATAATGGATAAAGAAAACTGGGTTCCTCTTAATGATAGAAGCGCAACTATAATTTCTAAAACGCAATCAAAAGTATCTGCTCCCAATCTCCTGATTTCTCTCAGGATCAACTGGCAAACAATTAATGAATCATTAGACAGATTGATGCTCTTATCTACTCGTATAACATCAAGCAATACACATTTCAATCTTACCAAAGGAATATTAAAGAGACAGATTGGTTATCTTACATTTAGTCAACTTTTCTTTTCAAGAAACATCGCAAATAAACTGTGATAAATTGACGTCCATTATTGAATATGCTGCCGAATGCACCATTCCGGAAAATAAACCTCGTAAAAGGAATAGTAACATTCTCCCACCTTGATGGGGCACCGATTGCAATGTTGTTTTGCAAAATAGAGAGAAAACCCTTAAAGTATACAGGAATAATTCTACAGGTATAAAGTTCATTAACCTAAAAGGTTTAAGCTCAAACAAATAAAGTTCTCAAAGAGAAAAAGAGAATATCATTGAAATTTGCAGTAGATTAAACAGAAACACCTCTTCCTGGTAAGTGTGGAGAAATATAAACATTTTTTTGGAAAATGTGCATTAACCATACCTTCACCATAAACATCATAGCAGTTATACTAATCTTACCTACTTCTCTAGCACTTCTTTCTAGTAAATACGTGGCTCCTGGTCCTGACAACATACGTTATGGACTAACACAATACTTGGCCAAAAGTGGAAAGGAAATCTCCTTAAAGTGTTAAACAAATTTTAGAAAGGGGAAAAACGAATTTGCTGCACTAAAATTAAGCCGAGTAGTCTCCATATTAAAACAAAATAAGAATCCCAATATTGATTATATTATACTGACTAATATCTGTTTTATCGTGCCCATATAACATTTTAGGAAAAATTATTAAAACTGACAGAAATGATACTTCGAATATTATAAATACTTTAACTACTACAATAAAGGGAAATGTTACAATGAATTATTAATTACATTATTCACAAATACACAAATCGTACTTAATGACATCATACATCTTATAGCCATTCACTCAGATGTAAACAGTGCGTGCGATAAAATAAATATCAATATTTAATAGAAAATCTCTTAAAAATTGGTGTTTCTCACACCTTTTAAAAATGACAGAATGTTACTCATAAAACAGAATAACCTTGGTAGAGAATCGTTAGACAAACCTGGGTCTACCTCAAGCATCCATGCTGTAGCAACTATTATTTAATAGTTGTGTGAGTGATATTTTCTCCGTTGACCTTGGTGAAATATGTACTCCTCAGTTCGTTGATGACCTCTGTTTTTACTGTCTGGTAAATCTTTAGAAAAATCTAAATCGCAAGTTTAATGTTTAAATTTCACGACTGTCTTAAAGCAATGGTTTAGAAATGTCCGTGTATAAATCCTCTAGTTGCATCTATATAAGATGCATGGAATCTAAGTAATATGTCCAGCATTTCACAAAAATAATACAATATTTAAGCTAACGTATTGAAGAAAAGTTGAGATAGTATGCTCATATTAAATTTACATAAAATGTAAAACAGAGCAAATATAATAAAATCATACATATGGTGCTCGTGGGCGAGCTGATCCCAAAATTGCCATTGCTAAATTTCGCTCTATAATGCGGCCATACTTCGATTATGGATGCATGTGTTATGGATCTGTTACTTAAACTTTACTTGCACAACTCGACAAGATTCAGTGTATCTGAATGTCTGTGAACAGCAAAAACTCAAAAACTAAAAATCCGTTAAATATTCAGCTTCTTTCAAGTATGCGACAGAAAGATTTTCAAGAAAATCCTCCATCCTAAATTACGTTTTCTGTAGAAAATGTTTGGAAATTTTGATTTTCTCAAAAGTGGCTCTAACGATTTTGATTAAAATATTATATGTTGAAGATATTTTATGACAAATGAAAGGTATAATATATATATATAAATATATATATATATATATATATATATATATATATATCTTGAATTTTCTGGGAATGGCCTCAGAAGCCCTGTTTATTCTGGAGGACTTTTGCATAAGTGGTTAACAATAAATGATAGACACAATCTCACTACATAAAATGCGTATATCCCGTTAATACACATTTGGTCAATACATTATTTTGTGGAGCTAACCATTTCTGAGATATTCGCAGATAATGAATTGTATTTTTAAAAAGCTATACTTTTCTCAAATGAGAAGTCGTCATTCATTTAATATGTATTTTGTTTTACTCCCGGCCATACAAGGTGAATGTAATTTCAATGTCATCGCATGGCGACAACTTACAAAAGATTTGACTGTCACTTTAGTGTTGTGTATTCTCTTATTTCCCTTGAACTTACAAGTAAATAATAAAATCACCGTTGCTAATGTTTATCTCGATTAGTCTGAAGAGGATAGAAGAATAAGGTTTTGTAGTGATAATTTGTTCGTGAATGAGTAGAAAAAGTCATATGAATGAAATACATTAGGTTTTTTATTTATGATAAGCAGTCAATCAGCTTTTTATTGAAAATGAAATTTATTGAACATGTGAATTTTTGGGCATATTCAGATAGTCTTAAGGTTGAGAACTTTTATCTTTAATAAACATTTTTTCAGTAAAGCAATATTTTTGGCTAATTTATTTCTGACTTTGTAGGTGGATAAGGAATGCAGCAAGACGTATGACACATGTATATTTCCTGTTTAATGATGCCGTCTCTGTCGTTATGGCTGCAAGCAGCAACTAATGATATATGTCTTTGTTTTTCTTGTCATTTCTACGCCCTACTAGCTGCGGGGCGCTACCATAGGGAGCGTCGACATAGACCACTTTTCCAACACGCCCAACATAATGTAATTAACTTACAGGATTACAGCATATACTCTGCTTGCAGACTGAACAGATTTAATTATGGAATATCGATACCATAAAACCTTTTAATTACATAGAAATACAGCGCGCCAGCTTTGTACTGCTTAATACATAATTTTTCACTTGTTTATGTTATGTTTATCGGAATAAATCTGCAGTGAGATAGCCTGGAGCTACCGGAGGCACATGGGAGCTAAAATGACAGGAGAAGCTTGCTTTCTCTTGTAAGCTCATTGCGAAGGTGTCCCTCCCTCCATATCGACACACGGCTGATATATTATGCAGACATTCATTAGCTGCTATGAGAGCAAGGCATTATCTGATACCTAGCCGCCTTGTTTGGACATGGCACTCCGCAAGAGGTCCTGGGAGGACCCGCGCACAAAAAATTCATTGACGCATCTCTCTCTTAAGTGAAAGGCGGTTTCCCATCATTGATCTCTTCAGCAGAACGTCAAGCGTTTATGGAGTACGGTAGTTTACACTATATATCTGCATATACACAAGTGTTAATGAACTACACGGAAATAATTTGCGAGATTGTGCACGTGACTGATATAAGTAATTTGAGATCGGCGATGCATGGTCCCCGGATAAACATAACGCAGCTACAGAGCGTTAAACGTGTGGGTATCAGGTGCTGATAAATCAGTATTAAACCAAAGCACGTAGAAAAAATGGCTTAGAATGTCTTTAAAACTGCTGCCCGAGTATAGAAATATAAATTATTAGCAGGTCGTTACTAGCGTTCTCAAGATTTAATGTCCCAAAATCTGTAAAATTTCGAACTAATCACTTGACAGTGCGACACTGAGCATTCATTAACTATGTTCTTGAGTTACTTAGCCTACTCTGAAGGCGTTTTTTCAACTCCTGTGCTGGCTTAATGCATGAAGCGGGAAGCTGCTATCCCAAAGGTCATGAGTTCGATTTCTGTCATAGAGTAAATATTTTTTATTATTATTATTTTCATTCCAGACGAAGTGCCGCGATACGTGGCGTACTGGCACTTCAGAAACTTATAGCCGTTACTTCGAAATTTCAATAAACATTCTCCTAACTCAAATTACTTATTTAAGTAGTCTACATATTTTGTGAAAATATTTCGGTATAGTTCATATATACAATATATATTTCCCGAAAAGAAATACACACTTGAAAGACAAATTCAGAAGACATACTCTGCCGTATTAGAAATTAAACTTTCAAAGTTTTTGTACAGTTTCTCCAAAAACACTTAAATTTTAACTACAAACCTATGCGCACTTATAAGAAAATTACATATTTATTTGGTTCAGTACTTATTGGAAAAGTAATATATTTTACAACCTTCTTTATAAATGTCTCAGTTTTTCACAAAATTACATCTTAAAAATGTATATGCCCCCATTTACATGACTTTCACTATATCTCTGTAAGACATTATTGATAATACGCTTATTTTTATATTTATTTCACGTTAATCCAGATAAAATTAGCGAAAATAGTATTGCTAATTGTTTTCTTGTAAGCAGAAGGGAATTAACGGAATACACTAGGGTAAAGCGGTAGTCAAATCTTTGAAAAACTGGTTGCCATGTGGTGAATACCCGGCGCTTTGCACGGCTAGGAGTTGACAAATTTCCGTATGTGAAAAGTTTAAGTATTTAAAACTGAAACCAAATACAATATCTCGAAAATAGTCAACTTCAAGAAAAAAATATAAATGCCATAAACTGGTGTTTTAACGACATCTACACTTTTTGTGTAGTGCACTAATTAAAATATGTGTGCATATAAATTACTTAAAGTGATTTTTAAGTTCAAATAAACATTTATGAGAGATACAATAATTTTTTGCTATAAGTGGCCAGTATATTAAATTATAAAAAATAAAATAACATCCAAAATAACCGTATCACATACTAATTAACATTTTATAGATTTCTGTTGCTTTACTTTTTCTGTATGACGCAAACATATTGTAATTAATTAAAAGAAAATTATGCAAATTAGGTTTTTATCAAATGCATTTCCTTAAGACAATTATATGATTTGCGATCCTCAAACTGTGTGGCCCGATACAGGCAGTGTAAATAACGTAACGATAATCGCGATACCATAAGATGCGTTGTTTATTATCGTAGCCCCAACGGCTACCGCGTATTCTGTCGAAACAGTTAATGTCGGCAAATCTTTCCCGCTTGTTTAGCTAATAATACTTCTAGAAAGTAATACGAAAATTTATAATAATAATAATAATAATAATACTAATAATAATAATAATAACAGCAATAATAACACTTAAATCTGCCTAATTAAAAATCATCTTATAAAAATTACAATTTATTCCAATGAAAATGGAAAATAAAACCTAGAGCTCATGTTGATGCAGGACTAAAAATAATTTTTGAGCCGTATATTGTTGCAAGTCAACTGAAAATTTTAATTCCTGTTATTACAGCAATGCTTATTGTAGCGCCAGTAAAATAAGCTCGTATTTCTAACCTATTTAATAATAGTAATAGTAGTAGTAGTAATAATAATAAATAATAATAACACTAACAACAACAACAACAACAACAGTATACTAGTACAGCTGAACAGTTTTAAATGCCTAGAATGCGAAATATTAGTTTTTAAGATGAATAAAGACTTAGAAATGAATATTATTAATATAATTCAATGGTTTAATTTCCTATACTTCCTAAGTGGAGCATAGTTAGCATCGTTTCCTTGGTTCGTGAATTCGCCGCTATGCGCCAAGGTGACGAGGGATCTGCTTGTCGCTCACTAATGGCACTGTAGGACTTGTGGACGTGAAATGCTGGAATTTTATCCAGAAACCTCCTTCTTTCAATATATGAGGCTATTTTACGTACAAATAAACATTACAGGGGACCACCGGTTTTACTTCCCTTTCAAAGGAAACCATGATAGGGATTTTTACGTCCGAAAAAAATCTATCACCCTTTGAACCTGAAATTTTGGGTTTTAGAGGCTAGCATGATAACCACTACACCACAGGGTGACAATTCAATGAATTGAAGTATAAAATGAATAATTAAGAAATCAGTGAGGAAGGACATTAAATTGAGATTACACAATGTAATAGAAAAACAAATATTATTGTATTGAAGTGAGGTATTGGTGGTAAAATAGAACATAGGAGAATAGAAACTTTGGAAATGATATTTCTGACCATTGGTGACAAAGTGAGAAGTACAAACACAATTACAGATAAAATGACAATGGTAAAGGCCGTGTAATATAAAACAATGGCACAACAATGTTCAAAGAATGACCCCTGATAGAGTATCAAAGCAAACTTTATTTCAACCAACAGATAATTAGCATTGGAATGGCCCAAGGACGAGATGGAAAGATGAATTTTGATAACCTTTGATGCGGATCGGCACAAATACCTAATCCTTAAAATGAAAGAAGAAGAAGAAGTTTAGAAAATTAGCATTAGATGATTCATATTCTTACCAAGAGCCTAAATGTAAAATTGTTCCAATGCCGAGAGTTATTAGGCCTTCGTCCTCTTTGTGCGAGTTGGTCTTCATTTTATATTTGTCATTCCTTTCAATTTCTGTCGTTTAGCGCGTCTTTGCTTTTACTGCAGCTCTGTTACGGATAAATACAAAGGGAAGTGAGGTCTTCCAATTACTTAATGGCAAATTTATAAAAGCAATCGTTTAGTTTGTTTAGGACATATTGATTACATTCTGAATTGACGGGGAATTCATTCTGCTCCCAGAGGGATAACAAAGAACCAATACATTCGTTTTTCTTTGTGCCTTTCTATCAGATACATATGTAAAATGGAAATAACAATAGTCTGATCTTATTATTCTATATGTATTTACTGTAACCATCCCCAGATTTTCTTGCTGAGTAATGAAGTTTCCTACACAAACCTGGAATTTATATCGGTTATTTTCCTGCTAAACACAGCCCTGTGAATGAAACAATAATGGATCACATAAGTTTAATACCTTAGACCAGTTATTTCATCAATGCTAAAATAAGCTCATTCGCAGTAGCAGTTCATGAACAATGTTTTAGTTGTATATAGATTCATTATTGAGAGGTTAGCAGCATGCTGTGATGAGCCCATTGAAATGTCGGTTTTCTGTGTGTGAAAATTCGCAGATATTATAGATAGTTGGACCTATTTCTCTAAATGCATTTACAAATTTTCTGCTTGGAAAATACGCACCATGAAGCTCGGTTGCTATCTTCTTAAAACGAGACACTCAATTAAATATATATGGAAATGCATTCTGTACTATACACTCCAGCATCTAGTGGCATTATTATAAGGCAAACTCAAAAACGCTTTAATACGGAAGCACTAAATTCACTGCCTATTAATATACATAAGCAAAATAAGGTCTTAAGGTGCTTGGAGTTTATTGATTCAACAATCACTCTCCCGTTAACATTTCAATTCGATCATCCCTGTGCTGTGACGCGCCTCTCGGCTGTAGAGCAAACTCACATGGACATGAAACTTTTGTTAAATACCTATAAATCTCGTACTCATTTTTATATGAATTAGCCATGTGAATATTTGCATGAGTAGGAAGGCCAACACAGCAAATTTTCGCAAGAAAGATTTTAATGGACATATATTTAAGCGGGGACTTTTTTCAGCTATACACCCAGCATAATTAGCAAAATTGTTCATTAATAGCTTTTACAAAGTTTGTTGTGCACTGGGCGTTTATTAGTTTCTCTTCAAACATGTCAAGTATTCAATTTAACAACTGACTACAATTTGTGGGAATTGATACAAATTATGGATAGTAAAGTTTATATTCTAACTTGAACAATTTAGTCAAATGGATACTGACCCTCTCGGGTTTAAATATTTAGACCTTAATCTCACCTTCCACTCTAACTAAAGCTCAATTTATTAAGTGTATACATATATGTATATATAATATACATGTATACATAAAGATTCACGTGATGATTACTTAATTCAACACTTCTCTATTTATATAATCTCCATATTTGCCATTTGAATAACCGGAAACGGGTTAGACATGATTTTAACATGCTACAATGCATTTCAATAACAGCTAAGACCACCTCTGTAGCGCAGCGGTAGCGTGTCTGACTCAGATTCAAGAGGTCCCAAGTTCGAAACTCGGTTAGGGTGAGTTGCACAGATAATTGTTCTGTCCAGAGTTTTCCCTTGTTAATGTTGGAAAACTTTAAAACACTAAACAGAGATAAATATCATAAGTACAATCCAAAAGTTACTAACAGCAATACAAGAAGTTTATAAATGTGGAATGGTCGAAGTATAGCAACGTTTCTGGCTATGCTATGACAAATAACTAGAAAGGCAAAAGAGTGCATAAAGCCAACCTTAGTATGTTTCATTGTATTATTGTACTACGAGAGATTGTATTAATCGCCATGTAATAAACATTATAAAGTGCAAAACAAGAATAGAAGTAGGTAAGTTACATAACATAAAACATACCAGTGGTAACAGAAATATGATAAAGACATATGTGACAAAAAAGTTGGTCATCTAGCACAATGGACACATCATAGATGGTAACTCGGAAATAAACAGGACTATGTTTAAAATGTGGAAGAAGAGACCTAATAGACGAGGGGGTTTCTTAGTGAAACAGGGAAATCGTCTATTGCACCTCATGATAGTTCGTTCTTGTAAAAATTAAAATGTAACAACGAATATGTCGAAAACAGCTGATGCTATTGTTCTTAAAAAAAGTCTATCAAAGGCATTTCCACTCACCACTCCTCCCTGTTTCAGAAGTCATCCGGAAAGTAGACGGTGGCATCAGAGATCTCATAAAAGTGTTTGTCCAATGGCGTTCTCTTGTAACCAATAGGAGCGTACCCGTTATGCAGAGATAGCTGCAGTTCGACTCCACGTAGCGTTTTCCAAACATCGTCTAGTGCTGAAGTATCGTGGAGGTGTTGAAAAACAGGAGCGCAAGTTCAGGTTCTCATTATTCATGAAAGCCAGGAGCCTTCGACCAGAAGCCAGGGGGAAAATTACAGCTAAACAAGCAGCCTCAAAAGTTGGTTCTCAGCTCTTATGCTTATCCTGTTAAAGACACATTAGGTGGAAGACCAACTATAAAAACCTGACGTATTCCATTCACATGACTTTCTCTACATCTCTGAAACAAATTATTGTTAAAAAGCTTATGCATCTATTTACTTCATGCTAATCAGAAAAAATAGCAGAAATAGTCTTATTACTTGGTTCCTTGTAAGTAGAAGCGAAATAAGGGAGTACCATAGGTTAAAGTGATAGTCAAAAGCTGGTTACTATGTGACTGAAGTTCCTTTGTTTCTATGGATAGGAGTTGACAAATTCCGGTATGAGAAAAGTATAAGTTTTTTAAAGCTGAAACTAAAAACAAGGAAACACACGAAACTCCACGAAAAAAATGTATATAACATAAATTGTGTGTTTTAGTATGATCTACATTTTTGTGTGGTAAGGTTTTGTCCATCTTTTACGGTTTAGCAGTTATGCAAAATTCCGTAAAATTCATCCAGAATAAAGTAGCCTTCAGAGGCTATTCCCAGAAAATTCAAGATATACATTTTATTTGTCAAGTAAATAGCTTTAATATACGATATTTTTATCAAAATCGTTACTGTCATTTTTGAGAAAATAAAAATTCTCAAAAAAAGTTCCATGTACAGGGTAGTTGGGGGTGGGGGGATTTTTCTCAAAATCTTCGTGTCGTATCCTTGAAGGTTATTAAACTTAAATACCAAGTATGGTATTTTACCGACTTTTCGTTTTTGAGTTTTCGTGTTCACAGACACATGGGGACGCACACACACACACACACACACACACACACACATGGACCATTTTCCGAAAATGCTTTTTTTTAGATAAAGGGGACCCTAAAACATATATTTCCGGTGAAATCTCGATATCGACTTTTTGGGTGGAGTGCAATACCTTCTCTATACACTATGTACATAGTACGTATAGAGAAAGTAAAAGTGGTTGGAGTGATAACAGTAAAATTGATGCCCAACATCTCCGAAACAAACAAAAGATAAAAGGAAAAAAAATTGAAAAATTCGATCAACTTGCGTGTAGATGCCATGCATCTAGATGCCTAAAAAGTGTTTTTAAAATGAGCGCTTTCTGCCTTGCTTTTTCGGGATAGATATATTTCCCATATGAAGGGAACATGCAGAAAAGTGTTATTATTCAGCGTGAATTTAATTACATGACCCTAAATAGCCCCAGGACTTTACGGAATCGCAACAAATAGTGTCGCGGATATACGAGGTTTTAGGAAAACTAAATAAGCTCTCACATGATGTGAGAAAAAGTTTGGAAGTATGTGTATGCACTATGATTGACGGAAAATATTGAGAATACATTTCTCACTGACGATAAAGCAATTTCTTAAGAGCACACAATTCTACGTCTTTCATATTACCTCTGTTTTTATCGCAATTTTACTCATTTAAGGTTATATAAAAAACTATTCAAGAAGCACATTGAGACACAAGCGTATTCCCTTAAGTGCATGCGTATGTTTCGAAAAGGGTGAATGAATTTGCTGTAGTGTTCTGCGAAAACTGCATCAAACATCCGAAGAAAAACAATTGAAGCTTTTTAAGGGACAATGGAAAGCTGACTATTGTTACGATTAATATAGAGAGTGAAGAAGAGGTTTCAACGTTGGCGTGGCGGCAGTAGGGTGCTAATTTCTACCTTCTGCTTTCTACGCCAGCCATCAAGTGAAACCTGTAGCTTTTTTTTTTTTTTTTTTTTTTTCCTTGCAGTTCAACGTCCTTTAGTCTGGCTAGTCATATCGGACGATGACTGAAATTGTTTAAATTATGCTCAAATGATCTCGACATTCGTCTTCTCGTCTTCGGGAAACCCCCGAAGAAATACCTCATCAGGGTAACTCACCCTAAGCGAGATTCGAACTCACGACCTTTTGAATGCGAGGCAGACACACTACCACCACACTACCTGGCGGTCTGATCTGGCGTTAACGTAGAGAGTAATTGGACGTGTTTAAATAAACATACAGTTTTTGTGTAGCATGATTTGTCCTTATCTTATGGTTTGACGTTGTGTAAAGCCCGTTCAGAATAAACAGCATTTCACACAATTTCATAGTAAACTCCAGATATACAATAAGCCATACATACAGCTTAAACATATATTTTAATCAAATCATTTTGGAAGGAATAGAAAACCTCCAAATATCAGTTATATAAAAGGTACTTCGGGGTGGAGGAATATATCTTTTGTGACCTTGAATGTCACCGAGCATAACTATGAAGGTTGGTAATTATCTTTTCATCTGACTTCTAGTTTTTTAATTTTTCAATCAAAAGAGTTCACATGGCGATACCCCCTGCCACAGATCACATCCTTGTTGGATGGTATGTAATATTTTATTATACCCAATAAATTGGTAATAAAAATCTATTGTGTTTAAATTCACATGACTTTCTCTACCCATTCTTTAAACAGTGTAAACTTTGAACTACTTCACGTGAATCCAATTAAACATTCGTATACATGCTGTTAGTAGCCATTTCTTTGTAGTTAAAAGGCACAAGGATACACTATGCTTAGTTGATTGTAAATTATGTGTTTTAACGAGATCTACATTTTTGTGTAGTGAGTTTTTATCTATTTTTTACGGTTTAACCGTTATGCAAAATTCTGAAAACCTCAACCAGAATGAATGGTCTGCAGAGACTATTTCCAGAAAATTCAAAAATTTTATTTGTAATATGAATAGCTTTAATATACGGCATTTTAATCAAAATCGTTAAAACAATTTTTGAAGAAATCAAAATTCTCAAAAAAAAAAAAAAACGTCCCATGTAATTACTTAATTAATATAATTATTTTGAAAATCTTGTATCGCATTCGTGGAGATACCAAACTTAAATATAAAGTTTGGTATCTAACCGACTTTTCGTTTTTGAGCTATGCTGTCGATAGGCACACTCATGGACCTTTTTCTAAAAATGCTTTTTTCGAACTCAGGGGAGCTCAAAATATATTTCTGGTGAAATTTCGGTGTCAACATTTTGGGTAGGACACAATGCCTTCTCTATCCATTATGTATATTATACATACGGTCTAGAGAAAGTAAAAATATACATAACAACGTGTGTGTTTTAACATCTAGATTTTTGTGTAGTAAGTTTTTATCTATCTGTTACGGTTTACCGGTTTTGAAAGCTCAGCAAAATTCATCATTAATGAAGAGCTCTTCAGATCTTGTTCCCTGAAAATTCAAAATATACAGTTCATTCGCTATGTAAGTATCTTAATATATGGTATTTTAATCAAATCCTTTGAGTAATTTTTTAGATACTTAATATTTTCAAAACATTTTCCATGTAATTTGGGATGGAGGGATTTTCCTTCAAATCTTATTGCATCCTTGAAATATATTAAACTTAAATGCCGACTTTTCGTTTTTGAGTTGTGTTCACGGACACTCACACACATACACACACAGATTTTTTCTAAAATTATTTTTTGGATTCAAAGCACCCTAAAACGCGTATTTCCGGTGAAGTTGGTATCAAATTTTTGGGTGGTGGAATACCTTCTCTACGTATGTACATATACTATGTAGAGAAAGTAAACATACTGTGCATTTAGTGGCCTTGTGAATTTCAGCTCGTATCCCCGTTATACTCATGCTTTTACTCTGTTTTTACTTTCTCTACACGTACTATGTACATAGTATATAGAGAAGTTATTGCAATCCACCCAAAAATTCGACACCGAGATTTCACCGGAAATATATGTTTTATGGTTACCTGTATCAAATAAAAGCATTTGCACAAAAAGGTCCGTGCGTCGGTGTGTTAATGTGCCCGTGTGATTGTGAACACGATAACTCAAAAACGAAAAGTCAGTAAAATACTAAACTTGGTATTTAAGTTTAATACCTTCCAAGGATGCTACACGAAGATTTTCAAGAAAATACCTCCACCCGAAACTACCATTTACATGGAACTTTTTTCGAAAATTTTGATTTTCTAAAAAGTGGCTCTAACGATTTTGATTAAAATATCGTATATTAAAGATATACCTGACAAATAAAATGTATATCTTGAATTTTCTGGGAATAGACTCTGATGAATTTTATTATTCTGGATGAATTTTACGGAATTTTGCATAACTGGCAAACCATAAGAGATAGACAAAAACTTACTTAAAAGAAAAGGTAGGTCACGTTAAAACATAGAATTTATGTCACATACTTTTTTTTCGTAGAGAAGATCGTTTTTGAGATATTCCTTGTTTTTGGTTTCAGCTTTAAAGAACATACTTTTCTCATACAGGAACTTGTCAACTCCTGTCCATACAAACAAAGGAACTTCAGTCATATAGCAATCAGCTTTTGACTATCACTTTAACCTATGGTACTCCCTTATTTCGCTTCTACTTACAAGTAAGCAATTAATAGGATTATTTCTGCTAATTGTTTCTCATTAGAATGAAGTAAATAGAAGCATAAGCTTTTTAACAATAATTTGTTGCAGAAATGTAGAGAAAGTCATGTGAATGGATCGCATCAGATTTTTCCAGCTTCTTGTTAATGGTGTGTAAGTTAAGCACGGTTTTCTAGATCGGCAATCCCCGCTTCTTTGTTCTGCCTTTCACCAAGCCCACTAATTGCTCATCCCTGTTTAAGCGAGGAGGAACCGGCTTGCAAGCAATTCCTTTAACGGTATGCTGCCTTAAGGCTCTAAGGCTCCTGAAACCAAGGAAATCCAAGTTGAAGCGATGCTCTTAACTCTTGCACTATTCATTTCCTGGGTCACGGCTCCGGAATGGTTACGAGCTTTCCTAGACCTGAGGCTTTTCCACTAATTTCCTTTATAGCGGATACGATGCAGTAGTAAAACTTCAAAATTGTTAAGCATTCTTGCAGCCTAATGTTTTCCGGAAATACCCGTGATAATTTATTCTTTAGACCTAAACTCGGATCTTTAGGAATTATGCGTGAAATTAAAAGGGTAAGGCGGGGATAGTATGCTACATGCATACATATTTACACACATAAATACATACATAGATACAATATACCTAATTAATGGAAACCCATTAGAATCTCTATAGTTAATTTCGTACAATAACGTGGAGATGTATACGAATATTTGTCTTTAAATTCAACATCAGGTGTGTTACTTCCTCTGACGTCCTGTACCCAAGCTACAACGAAAAATGTACAAAATGTAATTCTTCTATCTACATCATGTTAAGCAAGATAAGCATTTCAAGAAATTACCTTTCCAAGTAAAAGAGGAGGCTTTAAGCGATATAAAATCTTTTAAGGGGCAATGGAATTGAATGTTTATGTGGAAATGTCAAAATATTCAATTTTTAATGAACCATAAAAGTATTCTATAGACACCTGTGCCAAACGCTTATCATGACCCGCCTGATTAAAATGCCAGCGACATGCATAGATCATTTAGTCGATAGCTTTTATCACTACTTCTCCTTTCTTTACATGTTTATTTTCTTAATTTCATATTTTCTGCATGAAATTCACTTCTCGCGTTTAAGTTTTACTCTGATTTGTACGCATATTTGCAGCATAAGTAATCTAAAACTAAGGAATTCATTGTATAATTGCTTTATCACGATTCAAACTATTAATTTATAATATAAAACAACATATCTTCTGATATCAACAATTTCACAAATACAGTTACTTTCTCTATACGTACTACATAGTGTATAGAGAAGGTATTGTGTTGCACCCAAAAATTCGATACCGAGATTTCACCGAAAATATATGTTTGGATATCTCCTGAATAAAAAAAAAAAGCATTTTTAGAAACATGTCCGTGTGTGTGTGTGTGTGTGTGTGGGTGTGTCTGTTTGTCTGTGTGTATGTGTGTGTATGTGTGTGTTTGTGTGAATGTGTGTGTGAGACTGTGGGCAGCATAGCTCAGAAACGAAAAGACCGTTAAAAACCAAACTTGGTATTTAAGTTTGGTATCTTCCAAAAATGCGACACGAAGATTTTCAAGAAAATCCTCCCCACCTCAAACTACTCTTTACATGAAACTTTTTTCGAAAATATTGATTTTCTAAAAAATGGCTCTAACGATTTTGATTAAAATCCCGTATATCACAGATATTTATATATCAAATAAAATGTATATCATGAATTTTCTGGGAATAGCCTTTGAAGACCTCTTTATTCTGTATGAATTTTGCCGAATTTTGCTTAACTGCTAAACGGCAAAAGCTTACTACACGGAAAATGTAGGGCACGTTAAAACACACAATCTATGCTATATAATTTTTTTTTCGTGGAGTTGATCGTTTATGAGTTATTCATTGTTTTTGATTTCATCTTTTAAAAACTTATATTTTCTCATACCGAAATTTGTAAACTCCTATCCGTACAAACAAACAAAGGAACTTCAGTCACATAGTAGTCAGCCTTTGACTATCACTTTAACCTCTGGTACTCCCTTATTTCGCTTGTACTTAAAAAAAGCAAATAATAAGGCTATTTCTGTAATTTTTTTCTCGATTAGCATGAAGTAAATAGAAGCATAAGTTTTTTAACAATAATTTGTTGCAGGGAAATAGAGAAAGTCATGTGAATGGAACACATCAGATTTTTTTATTTAGTTATTATTATCATTATTATTATTATTATTTTGTACATAAAAACGTTTGATTGCATTACCTGAAAAATATTTGAATTATAGTTTTCAGATTTCGTACAGTAATTTATTTACTCGTTTTAAGTGTGCGAGGTTTTGAGAAAATACCTTAAAGTTATAAACTTAGACAATTCGGTTCCAGTGTTTCTTAAAAGCGGGTCACGATGCAGACACTTTGAGATGCCGTCTCTTGTCAAGAGGGGAATAAAATTGAGTGCTTTTCCTTTTAACAAACTATAAGAATTTCGATTATTTAAATCAACACAAGAAATATCTCAGAAATAGTGATTCAAAAATAAAAGGCCACATGCTTTTGAGACATACATTTTCGTGTATTAAGATTGCGTGTTTCCAGAAAACTAAATTTACATTCGTCACGAAAATATTTTCAACATATTCCGTATTTTCATCAATGTCCATAGAGTGATTTTTGAGAGCAATTAAATTCGGAAAGCATTCCATGTAAAGGATAGTTTGGGATGGGGATTTTCTTCACAATCTTCTAATTGTCGCATCCTTAAAAGCTGAAATTAAATACCAGATTTAACCGATTATTCATTTTTTAACTGAACGATTCATAGACACACATTATATACTTTTTACTAAAATGCCTTTAGAAGAATCAGTGGCTTTCTGTCCAAATATGTTGGTGTTGGATTTTTTTATAGAATACACTACTTCCTCTACTTCCTGTAAGTGAGTACTAGAGAAGGTGAAAACGGTAGAAGAATAACATAACATTTTAATAGCTGTTGTTCCACTAAATATATGCCAACAAAGAAGGAAGAATACGGAGTATCAAAATAAGGAAAAACAATAACAAAAAATCGGAAGTATTTTATTCACATGAATACATACATACTAGGCTAAAGCAATAGTCAAATCTTTTAAAAGCTGGTAGTCTCTATGTGAACAATTGAAATTCGGTTCGCTTTGCAAGGCCAGCAATAAACAAAAGAAAGGTGAAATGAAGGGTAGCAAGGTAAAGGTAACGTAGTTAAAATTGAAACAAATAAATAAAAACACAAAGAGGCTATTCCCAGAAAATACAAGACATACATTTAGTTTGAAATGAAAATATTTTAAGCATATATTTTAATCAAAATCATTAGAGCCGTTTATGAGAAAATAAACATTTTTGAATAATGATACATGTGAAGGGTAATTGGGAGGGAATTGAAAATCTTCGCGTTGCGTTCTTGAAAAATACTGAACTTAAATACCAAGTTTGATATTTAACGGGCTTTTCGTTTTTGAGCTATGCTGCCCACAGACACACACACGCGCGCGGAAGTTTTTCTAAAATTGCTTTTCTTGGTCCCAGGGTATCTGAAAATATCGATATCGAATTTTTGGGTGGAACGCAACACCTCTGTCTACTATGTGCATTGGCCAATTCTACGTTCATCAGAAAAAAATCTAAAATGTTAAAGTATTCATTAAGGCGGATGGTTAAAACTAAAAAAAAAATGATGTGTTATATTCACATTAGTTTTTCTACTCGTACCTTATTTGGCAAGAAACTAGGCTTAAAATAGCTTATATTTCGATTTACTTTATGCCAATTGGCATTCAGATTAGCAAGTACATTATTTTATTACATTATTTCTTGTGCGTTCAAGGGAAATGATGGAATACATAGGGCTAAACTAACACAATAAATCAGGTCATATTTAAAGTTTTCAAAATAAATTTTAGGATAACAGTTATCTTCAAATGAAGAAAAGAACCGAAGTATTGATACTGTAACTCAGGTTAATCGCGCCCAGACACTCAACTTCGCATTCGACTGCATGCGACGTATTTCTGAACTGACTTTCTTTTCTTTTCTTTTTTTTTCTTAAGGGGAAGTGAATGACAGGGTACTAAGGTCGGCTGATAAGTCCCGGGTCTCACACAGATATGGCGCCACTAGGCCAGTCAGACGGTAGCATCGTACAACTTAACTCTAGACTAGCTTGTATCCATAGTTACAGATCAACAGGTTGTTTAGTTTTCGAATGACAGCATTTTAAACAACACAACTTTAGAATTTTCACAAAAATGGAGGATTTTGAAAAACGAGAAGGATTAAATACTTCCATTTGAAGAACCTAACGCCTAAAGAAATCAAGGAGGAAATTGACAGTGCATTGAAAGACTTTACCTCTTTATATTCAATGATTAAAAGGTGGGTTGCGAAGTTTAAAATGGGACGTACAAGCACTAGTGATGAGCCTTCCTCTGGACGCCCTGTAGAAGTAACAATTCCGGAGATCATTGAAAAAATTTATCGTTTAGTACTGGAAGACCGCAGATTAATGTTGTTTGAGATAGCAGAGGCTGTAAACATATCAGGTAATATTTTAAGCAATGTTTTCGGCTTTCTCAAGGTCTGTGCAAAATAGGTGTTGCATTTGTTGACATCTGATCAAAAGTTGCAAAGAAAAACTGTTTCTGTTAAGAATGTGAAGCTCTACCGTAAAAATACGAGTGAATGTTTGAGACGGCTTATTACCATGGATGAAACTCGGATACATCACTACACTCCAGAAAGTAAATCACAGTGGATTGCGCCAGGTGAATCAACTCCAAAAAAGGCAAAGTCAATTTTGTCAGCTATAGCGGGCGCAAAACTTCTGGAATCGTGACCTCGGCCGTCAACCTTGGACTTTGTTTACTCACAGTCACAGAGGGCAAAACATTGAGCTGCTTATCTGGTAACAACATTACGACTCGCCTCCTAGCTCTCATTAAGATTTTCACATGTCCAGATCTGTTGCGCCAGTTATAATAAGGTTATGACGAGTGTTTTCTGGGATGCACAGGGAATTATTTTTATTGATCACCTGGAAAAAGGTAAAACTATCACTGCTGACTATTACGCAAGCTTACTGCAACGTTTGAGTGATGAGGTGAAAAAAAATACCTCATATGGCAAAAAAAAAAAAAAAGTATCTTATTTCATCACGACAATGCTCCGGCCCATCGTTCAGTCATTGCAATAGGAAAAATGTGCGATTTAAAGTTCGAATTGCTTGATCATCCACCCTATTCTCCAGATCTAGCACTCAGTGGCTACCACCGGTTCCCAAATCTCACAAAATTTCTTGGAGGACGAAGATTTCACAGCAAGATGGAAGTATTGATGCGGTAAACAGCTATTTTGAGGGTCTTGGTTAATCGCATTACAGCGATATGACAAATGTATTAGCCTTTCTGGAGATTATGTTGAGAAATAAAGCGAAAACAAAAAAGTTTCTGTTTTTATTGAGAGGCCCGGAGTTTATCAGCCAACCCTCGTATGTCGGAATCTTTCGATTTTTCTATTAGTATTGGTTAATGCTAAGCTGCAGCCTGAAATATTTAAATATATTGCATTTTCCACTGCTACATCAATGGACTATACTACTGTTGGTCAACGATGATACAAAAAGTTAAATAACTGGATTAATTATCATTTTTAAAGAGGGAAAAGTACATCATTGAATTTACAAAATATACTCAGGAATTATGACACGAAATAGAAAATATTACATGAAATAAAATTTGTGAGGAGTAAGCCAAGTGGTCCATAATTTGTAGAGCTTGTATAGATCTTGACTTCATGCTGAGTGAATTAGAAAAACGCAAGAAATTAATCTTGAAAACCACAAAGGATTTATTTACCTGATGAACGCTTTCGATAGAGTGATATACATATAATGTGACGCATTTGAAGTTAATGTCAAACAGTCGACAACGAAATAAATCATGGCTAAAACAAGGTTTTAATCTATAGAATTTATCATTGCACATATTGATCCTTTTAATAATTAACAATTTTTCATTTTTTATGCCGGAATAAATTAAGACAAAGTATATTGAATTAATTAATTATTTTTAGAATATGTGATTGTAATGCTTAGCACAGAAGAAATATTGCATGTTGGATTATATAATCTAAATAAAATGTGTAAATAATTTAATAGAAGTGTATATGCGTGTATATTGTAACAAAATTATTCTCTTTATTTTTCCACAAACTGATCACGGCTTGCTCACAAGTGACTTATTTCTCAATAATTCTGTCCTACATTTTCTTTTCGAGTTCATTGTGGCGACGATATAGCTCACTACGGAATTTCTGTCGAACTCACTGTCAAAACTGCACACCGGCAGGTCTTCGTTACCCTTTTAATATATATTGGTTACGTCACTGGACATTTCCAGAAGCTGCCGCAGTACACCGCTGGTATTCACAAACTCAGTGGGGCTTAACATTGCGCGGCTTTAATGTCAAAGAACCTTTCGTAAGAACCACTTTCCACTCGCGCCTGTGTGACAATCACACTAGCGATGTCAAAAGAACATACAGCGGCATGGTGTTCACAGGGCGCAGTACAAATATATAACAACAAAAGTATTCATGGCTATAAGATCTCGCACACACGCTAATCAAAGATCATAAGGACAAAGACATAGAATGGAAGAAGCATCTCACCCTTGTGGCTTTACTAATTTTATGACCCCAAAATTAACAAATTCCAACCATTTTGTGTAATATTTCGTCAGACATAAAAATAAATTAAAAAATCAGACAAAGTGTAGATGTTATTCGAATATGGCCATACCTGACGTTCTATATATGTATGTATGTATGTATGTATGTATGTATGTATGTATGTATGTATGTATGTATGTATGTATGTATGTATGTATGTATGTATGTATGTATGTATGTATGTATGTATGTATGTATGTATGTATGTATGTATGTATGTATGTATGTATGTATGTATGTATGTATGTATGTATGTATGTATGTATGTATGTATGTATGTATGTATGTATGTATGTATGTATGTATGTATGTATGTATGTATGTATGTATGTATGTATGTATGTATGTATGTATGTATGTATGTATGTATGTATGTATGTATGTATGTATGTATGTATGTATGTATGTATGTATGTATGTATGTATGTATGTATGTATGTATGTATGTATGTATGTATGTATGTATGTATGTATGTATGTATGTATGTATGTATGTCTTGATAACTAAAGAGGAATTAACTTAAAGCAGCTGCAACGATACTCAATGTTCAATCAAAGGCTGCACAAAAGAACACAATCTAATGAATAAGAAAATAATTACGTTAGATTTGAATGTCAGAAGAAAGAACTTCTAGACCAGTCTTCCATTACAAATCTGTAGAACGGTGATCAGTATTTGGACAATCCTGGAAGAGGTGGATTGTGAGAACGAATAGGATTCAACCTAAATTTTGGCTGGGCAAAGAAGACTTGTAATAAAAGGCACTAATTATAATAATGCAACCGAGTGATCTTCCCTCTGCTTCGAAAAAAGACCTCGGAGGAGGGAGAGCTTATACCTCAAGGTTGGCTACCAAATCACTAGGCTACAGTCCATGAAGCTAGGATCAGAATCAGCACCGAGAAGGCTTAAAAGTGTCACTTTATAACAGGAAAAGCAAAAAGAGTATATTGTCATTATATAATAATTTTATAACAACATAATAAGGTTCTATAGTAGGAATTAGGTAACAATGACTGTATAGATAGGAATCTCTTAGGGTTATAATGAAGCATGAAGTGTTAATTTGCTTTTGTGCAAACACCAGTACCTAAATATTAAGGATTAATGATTGTCGCGGAAATCGCCCCCATCCTTCCTGTCACTGCACGTAAACTTTGTGGTCCTTTCCGTCTTACGTAATCCCCAAAGAGGGAGGTATGAGGGGGAGCGACCCGAAGGGAGACCACAAGTCTTCGAAGGTCCCCCGAGAGAGCGCGGGGCCGAAAACCCTGAAGGTGGGATCTGGATTGTGATCAAACGGTAATCGCCTGATCCTTCAACGCTGAAACAGATGACGAAGGAACGATAGCAAATTGTGAACGGGTAAATTCAGGGCATGCTATGAACCTATCTCCATTCGCTTGACACCCGAGAAACCCCAGGAAAACCCATGGTCAGATAAGTCAATCATGGGAATCGAACACCCGGCCTTTGAATGAAAGAGATTGTGTGTGTATGTGTTTGCGTGTGTGTGTGTGTGTGTGTGTGTGTGTAATGTCGGAGGGGATTCCGCACTGCAGCCATTGGCTTATTGTATGTCAGATCCCAGGAGGAGTCGCCCTCCGTGATGTAATGGTTACTTCATATACCCAAGATCGCGGGAGCAAACACAGCTGAAGGCGGTGGATTTTTTCGGGCGTAAAAATTCTTATCATGGCTTCCTTCGAAAGGGAAATTAAGCCACGTGTCGTAGAATTACGGCACATAAAAGACCCTGAGGCGTGATAAAGAGGCATCTGAGCATAATTAAGCTGTTTTCCAAGCGCAGTTTAGAATGAGATGCTAAGGATCACAATAGCTCCAGAACGTCGATAAATAAAACATCATTCCCATCCCCCCCCCCCTTCAGGAAGATAGGATAGATGTTAGTAACCTTAAAGGGCGCCCGAAACAGGACAGATGAAGAGCCACCGTGAAGGGTCCCTAATTTTATTCCAGGCAATTATTCATTTCGATGCGGGGAGCGTTAGAAGCTCGCACCCCAGGTCTGACCAAACTCCTTGAGTCTACACACGACTTCCAACGCTACCTTGCCACCGAGAGTAGTATTTCCAGAGTGCAGTCACCACCACGGGAGGTCACCACAACCGCAATCCTCGTCGACACTTACAACCTGAAATAGACCGGTTGGATGAAAAGGAGATGAAATCAAAGGACAAGAAATTCGTGGCAATAAGGAAACCTCCCCAGAATTTGTCTAATGACCCGGGAAAAACTCGCAAAAAATCATGAATCGTAAGCGGGAATTGATCCCATGATCTTCTGAATGTCAGTCACAGACGAAACGCCTGAGTCACCTGGCTCGGTGTCTTTGAATAAGTTTTGCACAGTTAACGCGACGCCTCCTTGTATCTTCTTTTCTTGACAGAGTTTCTCAACTGAAAAGAATCACCTTACGGTTACAAAGGTCAGGGTATAAGTTCATTATTTGCGGTTACCAATTTCTGAACCAGGAGATGAAGAAAGGAATCGTGGTCACAGAAAACAATCATGCATCAGCCCATCCATCACCTTGCGTAACGCATACTTGAGCCCAGTAATTGAAACCCAAAGTGAAAGCTCCGCGCAGTTGGCCCGCTATGCTGGAGGCGTTGCAACCGGTCCGATGCATTTTTAAAGGAACCTGGCACACCTCACTTCTTGCCCGGGCGGCCCCACCCAGTAGTTGAAGGTCCAACTTCCATGTCGCATGTTACATTTTTATGTTTTTAAGGACACTCTTGAATCGAGGCGTATTTAATTACACATTTGGCAGACATGTTCTTATTTATTTCATGATAGATCTACTATGCAGCGCTTTATACTTTTTATAACCGTATCCTACTGAAATTAAAGTAATGTAAAAAATCTCCTATGTTCAATTAACATGAGTTTCTCTACATCGCTCTAACAACTTATTGTTACACAGCGTATTACTTTCTCTATGCGTACTATGTACATACTGTATAAAGAAGCTATTATATTGCACCCAAAAATTCGATACCGAGATTTCACCGGAAATATATGTTTTGAGACGCCCTGAATCCAAAAAAAGCATTTTAGAAAAATGTGTGTGTGTGAGTCTGTGGGCAGCATAGCTCAAAAACGAAAAGAGCGTTAAAAGCCAAACTTGGTATTTAAGTTTGGTATCTTCCTAGGATGCAACACGAAGATTTCCAAAAACACCCCCCTACCCCAAACTACCCTTTCTATGGAAAAAAATTCGAAATGTTTGATTTTCTTAAAAATGGCTCTAACGATTTTGATTAAAATCTCTTATATTTAAAATATTTGTATATCTTGAATTTTCTGGGAATAGCCTCTAAACACTACTTTATTCTGGATGAATTTTACGGAATTTTGCATAACTGGTAAACTGGTAAGAGATAGACAAGTACTTATTACACAAAAAATGTAGAGCACGCTAAAACACACAATTCATATCATATACACTTTTTCATGGAGTTGATCGGGTTTGAGGTATTTCGTTATTGGTTTTATTTTTAAAAAAAACTTTTAGTTTTCTGCTACAGGAATTTGTCAACTCCTGTCCATAGAAACAAAGGAATTTCAGTAACCTAGCAATCAGCTTTTGACTATCACTTTAACCTATGGTACTCACTTATTTCACTTCTACTTACAGGAAGCATGTAATAAGATTATATCTGCTAATTTTTCTCAATTAGCATGAAGTAAATAGAAGCATAAGCTTTTTAACAATAATTTGTTGCAGTCATATAGAGAAAGTCAAGTGACTGGAACACATCAGATTTTTTTTTTCTATCTACATGAAAATGGAGATAAACATTAGCAGAAATACCCTAACTACTTGCTTCCTTGTAAGTAAAAGGGAAACGAGGGAAGACACTATGCTAAAGCGATAGTCAACTTTTAAAACCTGGTTGCCATGTGGTTGGAATATGTTGGTTTATATAGCCAGGATTTAACAAATTCGCATATGAGAAAATTATTAAATATTTTAAAACTGAAACCAATAACAAGGAATATCTTAGATACGGTCAGCTGTACAAGAGAGAGCGAGAGAGAGAGAGAGAGAGAAAGAAAGAGAGAGAGAGAGAGAGAAACGTAAATTATAGATAAATTGTGTTTTAGCGAGGACTACATTTTTTGTGTAGTAAATTTTTGTCTATCTCTTACGATATACTAGTTATTCAAAACTCAGCAAAATTCACCCAGAATAAAGAAATCTTCAGAGGTTATTCTCAGAAAATTCAGATATATATTTTATTTCTCCTGTAGATATCTTAAATATATGATTTTTAATCAAAAGCATTAGAGCCATTTTTGAGAAAACCAAAATGTTCGAAAGATTTTCCATACCAAGAGTAGCTGAAGTGCGGACTTTTCTTGAAAATGTTCGTGTCGCCCCTTGGAAGATATTCAACTTTAATGCAAAGTTTGGTATTTAATGGACTTTTCGTTTTTGAGTTATGCTGTCCAATAGCAGTGCTTAAAACGCGCCGGACTTATAGGTGCCGACAGTATATAAGGAGCTAGTACATCATAGAACTGAATTACTTATTGTATTATAAAGGTAAATACAGAAATAAAAATAAAAGGTGCCCACAAGGGACAATACTAGAATAGAATTGAGGAAGCGGTATTTTGGATACTATTACCGTGTTGAGGTTAACATTCGCTTATCAGGCCAGAAAGAGATGTTCAGAATTATGACCTTATTTGGACACTTCATTTCATATAAAAGAAAATATCCCCAATCTTTTAGTAAACGGGGAAGAGATCAGTCTGAAATGCTATATGAGACTGCTAAAGCTTTTGCTGACGTAAAGAATACAATAATATTCAATACAGCTCTCTAAATTATAGTAAATCACGTAAATAATGTAGTATATTTATGAATTAATATATAAATAGACATTTGTTGACATGTTCTGACAGTCACCTGAATGCAACCTATGAAGCGTACCAATACCGCCTAGGAAGCGTTTACTTTAACAATATTAAATGCAGATGTAATGAAAGTTCTCGTTTAATACAAAAGCTTGAGGCTGAAAGTATGGATGAAATTCCTAAGGAAATCTCAGTGGAGCCAGGAACATTGAACCGGAGCAACCGGCAGCAAAATTCGGCATCAGGTGAAAATAATATATTGAATTTAAAGACTGAT